>NQII01002925.1:251341-303868 GCA_002778355.1 Clitarchus hookeri | reverse complement strand
TTGTAAACCTCCTAATTTTTTGCCTAATTTCCAAAGGAAAAACCTTGGGAACTAAAAATGAAGAAAAATAGATATTGTAAAACTAAATGTTCTGCTGTATACTAAAAAAATGTTGCAAGTAATAGATTATTTTTAATTCATATAAAGTTGGTAACATTTCCACAGAGCAGGCAAAAAGTTATTTTTGAAAATACATTTTTCCACAGGCAACAAAACTTAAAGCATCTGTGAGAAATAATTGTTCCCCACAACAAAATAGAACTCTCATTATTTGTGAAGAATGAAACTACAACTGTATAAAGATGACTCAAATAAAAGAACATCATAATATGAACTGTATTTATGAGAAAAGTCTAATAAAAACTATTTTTCAAAGATAAGGAACCGACCAGAAGTATGAAGTGTGTGTGTCAAAAGATAACATAATGGAATAACTTAATTTACACCTATTGCACCAAATATTAAATGCCAAAAAATAATGAATTAAATAACAAACAAGTGAACATCACAATATATACATAAATATATTTATTGCGTGTGTGTGTGCTCATGCGCATGTGCATGTGTGTGCATACACATACACTGAGAGGAAGCAAATACTGTTATTAAAATATTTTAATACAGAAAACTATATGGTATGATAATGTTTTTAACACTATTCCACCTTTAAAAAATGCTAAAATTAGACTATATGTACAAGGTTTACTGGGTCAAGAATTTCAAAAACCCATGATATGAAATTCTTCTAACTGCACAAAATATCGTCAAGGCTACACAAGGGGGGAGACAATGTGTGGACTGAAACGCATTCCATCATAATTACAAAGCGCTATGAAACTTACGTAAAGATCACAGATGACAATATTCCCTGTGAACATTCTTGTAGACACCTCTTGAAATGTGAACTGGACTGCAAAAAAACTAATGGGCCTAAATGTGCCGTTAAGTTAAAAATATATTTATGTGGTGTCATTACATTTTTGACCTTCAGAAACTAAAGAAAAAAAACACTGAAATTAAGGGATTCTCACAACACGGAGTATAAACTACCTCGAATTATGCCTTCATATTGAGAATTAAGTGGAGATGAAAGAATTAAATTTATTACAGAATTTTTGCTGATGGGATTTCTTTATAAGACTATTTGTTAGCAATACTGACAAGGCCATTGCCGGCAGAAAATCTGCAATTAGAAAAACAAAATTTCTATTCCTCAATTTTTAACATTAAAAAACTACACATCTGTATAAAAATGGGTATATATTAACTTATTTACTTTTAAGACATTCTTACTACAAATACTATTATTTTATTAGTATTTGTAAAAGTAAATTTTTTGAAGTAAATATTTTTATATACATTTTTCTCGAAGAGATTGGAGGAGATGGAGGCATTGGCTGAAAGGTGGAAACAGCAATAGATGATCACTAATTTAATTAATATAATGTATAATATATAATACAATATATGGCATTTTTTAAATTTTGTACTATATGTAGCAGTCCGCTATGAGACAGGATATGTTTTTACCTAGTAAACATCCATTACTGGACATGCAAAAATAATTTAATTTTCAGGATGTGTGGTGTAACGTGANCTAGTAAACATCCATTACTGGACATGCAAAAATAATTTAATTTTCAGGATGTGTGGTGTAACGTGAAAACTCTGTCTCATGACAGGCCACATAAACAAAAATGGACCAACAAGAATGTTCTGTTCTGTCTTAGCAGCTTTAGTGATGTATAAGAACTGCAATGTCTGCAGAGGAGGTGAAGGTNAACAAGAATGTTCTGTTCTGTCTTAGCAGCTTTAGTGATGTATAAGAACTGCAATGTCTGCAGAGGAGGTGAAGGTACCTGCTTCAGGTGACTGTGCGTGGAGTTCCCCTGGTGACATCTGCCAGCACACTGTCTCTCTCCTGACCCGCCCACATACTGCTTTGAAGGTCGTCCTCGCCGGAGGTGGGGGGTGGGGAGGGGGGCACTGTTGTTAAGTAACTTCACCTGTCCATTGTCACTGCATCTACTGACGGTGCATGACACACTTCCCCCCAGCTGTCCCTTGCTTACTCACTACACACCTTCTCTGGCTCAATCTATCGCAGCTCTCTGCATTACATACTTGTAATTATTGAATACGCCTCTGTTGTTCTGTTGTTTCTCTCTTCTTACAGCAGAGTGCGCTAGTGTTAAAGAAGTAAACAAGATGGAGGACACTGGCCGTTAGTTATCATGTTGTGTACCTACATATGCTGGAAGCCATGTGTTAAAATAAAGAAAATGAACTGTTAATACGTGGTTATTAAGTTTATTATTTACAATTTTAACAATACTCCTACCTCAATGTTTGTTTGGAGGAAAACAACTTCAACTCCATTTCATTTTTCTCACTAACCAACATTTTTGAACAGTCTCAGAATACCTATAAAGTGGTTTAGCCAATTTAAGACAATAAAAATAAATTNCACTAACCAACATTTTTGAACAGTCTCAGAATACCTATAAAGTGGTTTAGCCAATTTAAGACAATAAAAATAAATTAACTTTCTCTCACAAAAAATCCACAAAAATTAATTTAAAAAAAAATTAAAGTAAAATAGCACTGAAATTTGCTATATGCACACAGTAAAAAAGTGAGAAAATACATTAATGGAATGCTTATTCTTAACAAAATTTTACTGTCAACAGTATTAGCAGAATTTCAGATGTATAAATTAAAATGACAAAAGGAACAACCTTTTACGTTTTTAGTCAATTGAATGATAAGTATGCTACAAAGTTTTGCCTGTCAACATGTAATTTAAAAGTTTCTGTGCATTACTTAAAAAGGAGTAATTTCTTTATTTTCAATACTGTTACATAAGGAAACTGTAGCATTTTATCACTTGAAAACTATTATCAGAATACTACTTCAAATTAAAGTTTAGTTTCTGCAGCAGAGTGTACAAGAATAAACATACTGATTTATTTGCAAGGAATTAAAATTACTTCACAAAAAGTACTATATAAAAATAATATGAAATACTATTTTTAGGTGTTATTCACAACTTCAAATACATAATGATGCAAGGTATGGAGAAAATTAATAGCCCACATTTTTTCCAGAAAGTTCTGATTAAAATATTTAAACATAGAACAATACAAATTTATGCTGAATGTATGAGTTAGTGAAAATAGTTAGCCATACAAATAAAGTATACTAGTAATCCCACACAGCTTTTTTTTAAATTTTTCAAAAATATGTATGCAAGTCCACGGTAGTAAGTCAGTATTCAAGAGGAAAGAAATGCAAAAGTTTATTCTATAATGATTTTGTTTTCTCTTTTTTTGAACTCCAAAACAAACCATACAAGATCACTTAAAGTTGGCAAGTATCCCAAATACATATACAACAAAGTTATGCATCAAGTACAATACATAAAAATTTCCAGATAAACTGTTTAAAATGAAGTTCAACTTCAAGGTGGACCTCTGAACAATATAGCAGTCAGCTTTCAACTTTGAAGTAGATAAGTCACTATCTCACTAGTTGACTTACTAAGTTGTTCTGCCAAGTGCCTAAATGATGCAAGTTCCCATTCATACCAGGTAGCAAAAACTTCACAAGTATTCAGAATCCATCATTTATAACACAATACTGTACCAGTTTATTTATCACAATAACTTCATACTTAATTTAACTTAACTGAAGATTTAAAATATGGTATATGGCAGAAACATGCTGCTAGGCTACTGATTACATTATAAAAAGTAGACAGAATGCACGAGTCCTCACAGAGCAGTACTCGTAGATACACACACACACAAAAAAAAGTCAGACGGAACACATTTATTTCACGCAGATGTGTGGTCGTGCAACATTCCGCTGGCTGGCTCAGATTCATCGGGCGGCGAGCAGTGGTACACTGCTGTCTGGTGAGCGGCGGTTGGCAAACAGTGAACCTAGCGGCCAGCAGGCAAANCACTAACCAACATTTTTGAACAGTCTCAGAATACCTATAAAGTGGTTTAGCCAATTTAAGACAATAAAAATAAATTTACTTTCTCTCACAAAAAAAATCCACAAAAATTAATATTAAAAAAAATTAAAGTAAAATAGTACTGAAACTTATTATATGCACACAGTAAAAAAGTGAGAAAATACATTAATGGAATACTTATTCTTAACAAAATTTTGCTGTCAACAGTATTAGCAGAATTTCAGATGTATAAATTAAAATGACAAAAGGAACAACCTTTTACGTTTTTAGTCAATTGAATGATAAGTATGCTACAAAGTTTTGCCTGTCAACATGTAATTTAAAAGTTTCTGTGCATTACTTAAAAAGGAGTAATTTCTTTATTTTCAATACTGTTACATAAGGAAACTGTAGCATTTTATCACTTGAAAACTATTATCAGAATACTACTTCAAATTAAAGTTTAGTTTCTGCAGCAGAGTGTACAAGAATAAACATACTGATTTATTTGCAAGGAATTAAAATTACTTCACAAAAAGTACTATATAAAAATAATATGAAATACTATTTTTAGGTGTTATTCAAAACTTCAAATACATAATGATGCAAGGTATGGAGAAAATTAATAGCCTAAAAATTTTTCCAGAAAGTTCTGATTTAAATATTCAAACATAGAACAATACAAATTTCTGCTGAATGTATGAGTTAGTGAAAATAGTTAGCCATACAAATAAAGTATACTAGTAATCCCACAAAGTTTTTTAAAAATGTTTCAAATATATGTATGCAAGTCCACGGTAGTAAGTCAGTATTCAAGAGGAAAGAAATGCAAAAGTTTATTCTATAATGATTTTGTTTTCTCTTTTTTTGAACTCCAAAACAAACCATACAAGATCACTTAAAGTTGGCAAGTATCCCAAATACATATACAACAAAGTTATGCATCAAGTACAATACATAAAAATTTCCAGATAAACTGTTTAAAATGAAGTTCAACTTCAAGGTGGACCTCTGAACAATATAGCAGTCAGCTTTCAACTTTGAAGTAGATAAGTCACTATCTCACTAGTTGACTTACTAAGTTGTTCTGCCAAGTGCCTAAATGATGCAAGTTCCCATTCATACCAGGTAGCAAAAACTTCACAAGTATTCAGAATCCATCATTTATAACACAATACTGTACCAGTTTATTTATCACAATAACTTCATACTTAATTTAACTTAACTGAAGATTTAAACTATGGTATATGGCAGAAACATGCTGCTAGGCTACTGATTACATTATAAAAAGTAGACAGAATGCACGAGTCCTCACAGAGCAGTACTCGTAGATACACACACACACACACACACACACACAAAAGTCAGACGGAACACATTTATTTCACGCAGATGCGCGGTCGTGCAACATTCCGCTGGCTGGCTCAGATTCATCAGGCGGCGAGCAGTGGTACACTGCTGTCTGGTGAGCGGCGGTTGGCAAACAGCGAATCTAGCGGCCAGCAGGCAAACTAGGGTGAGGCGGGAAATTAGAAATGTGGAGGAGGCGTTACCTTATGTTTGTGCCAGGTGTGTGTCTGGATTTGGTGATGTACTGGTGGGCCAGTTCCCAGCGTCGCAGTTCTGCACTACTATTAGAAGGTGGTAGGGGCCTCACCACTCTGGTAGTGCAACAGGAGTCAAAGTTCTGGTCGCGAGATGCTGCACGTCCTGCAACTGGCTTCTGCTGCAAATTTACATTTCCCCACGTACGGCTTGTTTGGTGTCTGTTCTCTGGCCATTCATTCTCCATCTGAGTGTTGGTGGTGAGGTCAATGTACTCTGCATTGCAATGAACGTACTGTAGCTGGTAGATAAGATTTTTCTGTTGCACAATTATAGATGCCCTGGATAGGGCAAGTCTGATTGCTACGGAAGTAGGTGGAAGACTGGTGTATAGCATAAGAGCGGAAACGTGGGCTATTGCAAGGATGAGACCCCCTGGGAGTGGTGATGTTACTGATTGCAGAACTGATTGGTAATTTGGGGCATATCAGTTTGTTTCGAAGGTTGGGGGATCGTTTGAAGACCAATCTGGGTGATTTGGAGAACAAATTTGAGTGAGTGCTGATGATGCCAGAATTTTGTGTCCACATTTGAGAATGGTTCTGAGTTTGCCCATGCCCTCGTGGTAGGGAACAACCAGAGGGATATATCTGAGTTGCTGATCTTAGTTTGAGGATCTGTGGATGACATGGCACATTGAATTTGTTTGTGGACCAGGTATTTGGGGTAGCCTCTATCGAGGAATGCTTTGGCTATTATATCAAACTGCTTGTTTTTAGTCGTTTTGGGTGGAGCAGACTGTACGGTAGAGATTTCTTGGCATGAAATGGTTGGTAGCTGTCAAAATGTAGGTACTGAAGGTGATTTGTGTGTGTCTATCTATTCTGTCTACTATTTATAATGTAATCGAGATTTTAAATACTCAGTTTTCAAGATCTCTGCCTTCCAGTTAATTAAAATACTTATAAAATTAACAAGGCCTTATACTCACTTTAGCTTCAGTTGTAAAAGAAAATTCCTGGACAAACAGACATTCCATACGAATTAGACAGTCAACACAGTTGCGACATGTACACTTCACTAACAAGGAGTGAAAGTTGTGTTTACACACTATTACCTGTATTCTACTTGTCCAACATGAATATGTTAATAAGCTGCTTTTACCACACCACAAAAACCTTACCTCTGGATACTGATGGCACACAATGTGTTTGGCCAAGCTGTGCATATATAGTACATACACAAAAACTATCTTCTTGCAGAGTCTCCAATATTCTTTGCCCAGCGGCACAATATTTTTCATAAGTTTCAGCATTTTCATCTTGCAAACATTCATAAACATTAACAAAAAATACTTTTCACTCCTTCAGTTACTGAATTACTATACTGTCTCGAATGTGAGTAAAATGTTGTGCCCAAAATTGAGATCATTTATTGGCAAGACTCAAAGAACATTGTTATACGACCATACACTTGATCTACAGAAGCGAACATCATGGGGAAATAAAGAAAAAAAGAATTAAAATTACTATTAGCAGCAAAGCAATACTAATGTAGAATGGTAATGAATAAAATTGTCTAATTGTTACCTCAGTTAACTACATGTTCACTATTTTCATATAAAAAATTCAGATAAAACTTGTATTTATCTGAACAACCGCATGAAAAATGTGACGTCCTTCTTTGAGTGTGTGCCTGTCGACAAGTAATAGACCGTGAATACTTTAATTCCTGTCCTTTTATATACCTTGTGAGATGCAAGTATCGTTCAGAAATATGTTGGTAATTCTAAATATAAACACACATACACACACTCTCACACACTCACACTCTCTCTCTCTGTGTGTGTCTGTGTGTGTGGTGTGTGTGTGGTGTGTGTGTGTGTGAAAGAGAGAAAGAGAGAGAGAGAAAGAGAGAAAGAGAGAGAGAGTGTCTATATGTATATAAATAAGGGATGGGTCGGTTCGGTTCCAATTTATACCGGTACTTGAGGTTTGACTTGGAACCGGTTTTAGGTTAACAACTACTCAGTTCTTGTTTCTACTCAGCAATAAATTTACTAATATTTTGAGATGATGATATACTTAGTACGAAACATTATGAATTGATCTAGTTACGGCAAAACTCTGTTGTTACAAAAATAACTACAATATTTACTCGTGTATAGCGGCGCCCTTTTCTCCCAAAACAAAAGAAAAAATTTCTGGAGTGCGCACTATACATGAAAAAAAAATTCAGGATTGATAGTAGTCAACTGTTTGGTGATGTTTGGAGGGAAGTGCAGCAAAACAGTCTGTTATCTCATCTCTCGCTCTTACATCATCACTCCTCTCCCTTCTCTCTCTTTATCACTCAGTCCTCCCCGGTAAGGAACACTACTGATTGATACATTCCTCCAAGCCTTGTTTGTTTTTGTGTAAGGCAGAAGATAACCAAAAAGTTCAGGGGGTGGAGAAGGGAAGAGGCTACATTTTTTTTTAAAAGGGGCCACATCCCAAAAAAAAAAAAACAACTTCACCCACCCATTGCAGTTGTTGACATACAATGTTTTGGCTTTTAGAGCTGCAAGTTATTTAATTAAAATATTTTCCAAACATATCGCAATCACTACATATTGATGTAAAAAAAAGAATAATTTGTTATATATTTACTAACCTTAAATAAATTTAACGCNATATAACAAGTTTATCTGTATACATTAAAACTTAGCTTCACACTTTGTTATTGTTCTATTCTTCCATAGGTTAAATAAAACATTTAATGAATTTTACCTGCATTGGTTTAATGAAGTTTCAAGCAAAAGGCAAGTATTCAAAATAGAATCGAACAGTGGAACAGATATTTAAATTGTAGAATCGGTACCGGAACCTATATATTTTGTTATTCGACCCATCCCTAAATTATATATATATATTTTTTATTTTTTACAGTCACATCTTATTTTGCCCTATGATTTTTTTATATTTAATGCACACTTCACGAACTGCAACACATTATTGGTAAATATGCTGAGGAACACACTGTTCTCACGGGGAGGAGTGCACACAAACTCTGCAATCTTGTTTTCTATAGTCATATGTTCCTGGCAGACAGCTCCATTGTACTGCAAGATCTGTACGTACTTCTTTGTACCATTTAACGTGAAAATACACGCACAAGGAGCACAGCGTGGTTCACTGCGAAACACGAGTTCTACGCTGCAAAGGTTCCGCAATAACACAGTGTTTCATGTGATACCAATTTGCATTTACTTAATTACCACACCCAACCAACGAGGCACCGATGAGCACATAATGAACCCATTACAACAACACTGAGCTCTGGTTTGCAATGCCACACCTGCCTGCGCAATACTCAAAACTCAAGCTCGCGCCACGCAAAACCTTTTAATTGGGCAACCTTCAATGCTTTGAAGAACCGTTTGAAAAAATTGCGCCAGGTTGTTACATCCCACCACACTAAACTGCTTGCGCCAGGTTGTTACATCCCACCACACTAAACTGCTTGCGCCAGGTTGTTACATCCCACCACACTAAACTGCTTGCGCCAGGTTGTTACATCCCACCACACTAAACTGCTTGCAACAAGGCGATTGCTGTGCGTGATGCTGCTACGGTAGTTCTGGAAACAAGGTCCCAAGTTTTAAACACTAGGATGTGGACATGCACACTGTTTGTAGAAGTGAGCTCAGGTTGGGCTAACGTTGCTTGTGGTAAGCCCGCAGGCATAAAAGTGCAGGAGTCGCAAAGCATAGTAATAAGAAACAAGAACACCTCAACCTCGCAAAAAANAAGCCCGCAGGCATAAAAGTGCAGGAGTCGCAAAGCATAGTAATAAGAAACAAGAACACCTCAACCTCGCAAAAAAGGAAAACAGACACACTGATATCAATAGGGTAAAATGTACAACCATTAACACACACGTTAATTTTTTTTTTAATTTTATTAACTTGTAAACACAGTATGTTCAAACAAAAAAAAGTACAGAACATAAGTGATTTAATGAGTACACACAAATAAATGAATTCTACAAACATAATGCTTATTTTGGCCATACAAAAACAAAATAATAATAATAATAATAATAATAATAATTGCAAAGCGATTGGAAAATTCTTACCATATTCGGGAGGGGCGTCACAAGAGGTGTTGTGTAGGTATGTACGTCTGCCGTGGCAACCAATCCCTCACAGCTCTTATACGAGTAAAGCCAGGATTCCACAGTCAACATTTTGGCCACATGAAGCATTCGTTTGGCGACAGTTGTCACTATTTGTAGCATGCTGCTGTTTGCGAGTAGGTTATAATAAAATATGTGGCAAGCATGAGTTGTGGAGGTGCGTGGTAATCTACAAACTTTATTCCACAAAGGCAACAGTTTTCTGGATGATTTTAACATAAGAGGATGTCTTTGAAGACTACTGTGGCAGGAGCTCACGCTCCGATTGAGCATTGTCGTAGGAAAAAACCGATGGAGGCAAGAATTATTCATTACAATGCACCTTGGACAGAGCAAAATATATGCCAAGTTCTTAGCCGATAACAAAGCACAATTTAAAAATTTCATTAGAATGAACAATGTGGATTTTGGATTTTTACTACAAAAGGTCAAGCCCATAATTACAATGTGCAATACCAACTTCTGTGAGGCGATTCCACCAAAAGTGTGATTGATGTTCGCCTCAGATTTCTAACTACGTAGTGGTGACGACTGTTTTGCCTCTGTACTCATTTCATATTTCTGATCCTAACTAATCATCAATGCAGTTTACAATGTATTGATAAGACTTGTGTGATAGTAAGTATATTTAAAAATGAACCATATGGGAATATTATACAATTCTTTCAATTTGCATTCCTGAAATGAAAATGAAAAATTACACACAGGTAAAATGTTTTGTTAAAAATCACTACAAAACATTTTATATTAATAAATTACCTGAAAAAATAATTGAAAACAATTAGAGATGGGCAATTAAAAAAACATACACCTAACATGCAAAAAAAATTATTATAATACTACATATTTAATAGTATTTCAATTTAAAAATAAGAAAAACTGTGGTTAACAACTTCACTCCCGTAACATAAAATTATATACCTTTCATGTACTAATGATGATTTGACATTGGGTTGAATGAATATAACTAGTGGTGCATGAATTTCACAAATTCCTTCATTGCCAGGCTAGACTTCAAGCATATATACTCTAGTGTTCCTGTTATCATTGTACCACAGTGGTTTTAACACACCATATAAGAATATGTACTAGTAATAAAGAGGAAGACGTAATGTGACCATATCGCAGGCAACCAAGCTTACAAACAGAAGCCTCGCACCACGGCAACAGCCAATCAATAAACAGTTGTGGTCAGAGTGCGTCAAGTACTGCAAAGTCCTGACTGCTAACAAATTAANAAGCCCGCAGGCATAAAAGTGCAGGAGTCGCAAAGCATAGTAATAAGAAACAAGAACACCTCAACCTCGCAAAAAAAGGAAAACAGACACACTGATATCAATAGGGTAAAATGTACAACCATTAACACACACTGTAATTTTTTTTTTAATTTTATTAACTTGTAAACACAGTAACAAAAAAAAGTACAGAACATAGTGATTTAATGAGTACACACAAATAAATGAATTCTACAAACATAATGCTTATTTTGGCCATACAAAAACAAAATAATAATAATAATAATAATTGCAAAGCGATTGGAAAATTCTTACCATATTCGGGAGGGGCGTCACAAGAGGTGTTGTGTAGGTATGTACGTCAGTCGTGGCAACCAATCCCTCACAGCTCTTATACGAGTAAAGCCAGGATTCCACAGTCAACATTTTGGCCACATGAAGCATTCGTTTGGCGACAGTTGTCACTATTTGTAGCATGCTGCTGTTTGCGAGTAGGTTATAATAAAATATGTGGCAAGCATGAGTTGTGGAGGTGCGTGGTAATCTACAAACTTTATTCCACAAAGGCAACAGTTTTCTGGATGATTTTAACATAAGAGGATGTCTTTGAAGACTACTGTGGCAGGAGCTCACGCTCCGATTGAGCATTGTCGTAGGAAAAAACCGATGGAGGCAAGAATTATTCATTACAATGCACCATGGACAGAGCAAAATATATACCAAGTTCTTAGCCGATAACAAAGCACAATTTAAAAATTTCATTAGAATGAACAATGTGGATTTTGGATTTTTACTACAAAAGGTCAAGCCCATAATTACAATGTGCAATACCAACTTCTGTGAGGCGATTCCACCAAAAGTGTGATTGATGTTCGCCTCAGATTTCTAACTACGTAGTGGTGACGACTGTTTTGCCTCTGTACTTATTTCATATTTCTGATCCTAACTAATCATCAATGCAGTTTACAATGTATTGATAAGACTTGTGTGATAGTAAGTATATTTAAAAATGAACCATATGGGAATATTATACAATTCTTTCAATTTGCATTCCTGAAATGAAAATGAAAAATTACACACAGGTAAAATGTTTTGTTAAAAATCACTACAAAACATTTGATATTAATAAATTACCTGAAAAAATAATTGAAAACAATTAGAGATGGGCAATTAAAAAAACATACACCTAACATGCAAAAAAAATTATTATAATACTACATATTTAATAGTATTTCAATTTAAAAATAAGAAAAACTGTGGTTAACAACTTCACAGAAGCCTCGCACCATGGCAACAGCCAATCAATAAACAGTTGTGGTCAGAGTGCGTCAAGTACTGCAAAGTCCTGACTGCTAACAAATTAANCGGCAACAGCCAATCAATAAACAGTTGTGGTCAGAGTGCGTCAAGTACTGCAAAGTCCTGACTGCTAACAAATTAACTTGCAAAATTCCCACATGTCTAATAATGATCATGGCGTTGGATAATTCCCAGGTACAGTTTTGAGTTGAAAAAATCTTGATGTTGGAATAACTTGGTAATTCCATTCATTGGGGAAGCCCCACTACTTTTAAAGTTCAATATTCTTTTGCACTCCTGATGAAAAACTGAATGCAGGTTTTTAATTTTCATTTTTACATCCTCAACACTACAATTGTATTGATTTGATAGCCATTTCTGCATATCTATTTTAACTGCTGTTTTTATGATTGTCTAAAAGTACATTCCATTACTAAGGAGAACTGCAATAGTCTTCAATACATTGCATTATTTTGAACGCACCACCGTGCAACTGGTCGGACAGAAATTGCTGCACCAATCCACATACAGGCAGACACTGTTCGACAGAGTTCCGAGGCATGCTGCAGTACTGTCGGTCAGACAGGTCGCGTCGCGTCGCGTCGCGTCGCATGTCACACGACCGTATGCTACGTGACACACTGTTCCCTCAGTTGAAACAGACTGCCTCGTGCATTACTGCCAAATGCTGTGTGTTGCCAAAACATTGCCTCAGTAGAATCCCAGCCCAACAGAACACATCGACAACTGTAGGTTTACAAGGAACACAATACACAAACTACCTTTGTGAGGGAGGGGGGGATTGTCTCATCCAAAATGCATTTCTCTTTTGAATACCGTTCTACTTTCCAAGATTGTCATTTGTTAAACTGTCGGCATCCAACTGCTGCAATATATACAAAGAAGATGTATGTAGGGATGGGTTGGTTCCATTATTGTTTTGATTCTCAGTTCAGTACCAGTTCTTCAAAATTAGTTTTCAGATCTCAATTATTTTTCCTGATTTTTTAAATGCTAAAAGTATAAATGTCATATAGCATTTTGCATCAGCTTCAAATTTTATTTTTATACTAAATGGAGCTGATTTTAAAAAGGAAATGCAATAATAAAATGCAAAACAAAATAAAATTATTTTTATTCATGCCTGAGAAAGAAATTCCAACCCTTTTGCACAAGTTTACTAACTAGTAGAATTTGTTTTAAAAATAAATTGGTGAAGCACAGTTTTCCGGTTTTCCACTCGATAATTAAGTGCACTCTACTATTTTAAGGATAATATTTTTGCTATGTGGTTCACGATGAAGTGAGCATTCTACAAATCAATCTATGAAAAAAGTCACTGCTCGTAACAGCGTATATTTTAACAGTACTCAAGTTAAGTTGGCAGCAAACTACGAAAAGTAGTTCCATGTTTTAACGTATAACAAGTCGTAAAGTTAAACATTTTTGTCACCTGCAGTTCAGTTTATTTTTGTTGTATGAATAAAATTTTGTACGATTATAACATATTTTTGTTGATGACATGATTGTCAGGAACACAACATAAGTTAGCTGGTGTTTTCGTTTTTTTTATGCTCCACGCTCAGGTGTCGATAAAATAGCAGTAGACGAGCGAAGTGATTTTAAGGTAAGTCCTTAAATAAAGTATTTATTAACGTAATAAATAAAACATTTCTATACATGTTCAGAGTGAAGTGCCAATGTTTGTTATTGCTTTCCGATACATCTCCACATAGTTTCTTGTCCCCAGAAATTCATAAAACTTCACATAATACGCTGGCCTGAAAAATGTGCTACTTCATGCAATTTAAGTCTTAATAAATTTTTAACCTAGAATAAATTTGAAGAAACTTCGGGAGTGTGTTTTGTTACATTTGTGATCTATGTTGCAATTCTGAGAGCTTAAATAAGTGTATGTGTGATATTTTGTGTTTACGCAATTCCCAGTTTATGAGACAATATCTCGGCATGTATGTCACTCCTTTCTAAACAATGGTTTAGTTTGAATGAGCCAATATATCAAATAGTAAGTACTCTAGATTCCACGACTAACATTCAAGGTAAGTAATTTGGGGCAAAATTAGATTCTAGATTCTGCATTATGTGTGGGTGCAGTTTCACAAAACACATTGTCATCAGCTAGGTATTGTGATTTTGGTATTCTGATGAAGCTATGTTCGTATCAGTGCAGGCATTTAAATTTTATAAGTGAAAAGTGATTGTTTTTTGTAAGCAAAGCAGCAGGCTTTAGCAAATATTAGTGTTTGTGCTTCAAAATAATGTGGCTGGACAAATTTGCACTGAACTTGCATTGAGTGAGAAATATTACTGTGGAAATATGATGTACAAATTTGGATTAATTCTGGTTCAGCCACTGAGTTAGCTTAAAATTGTTGTTGTTACTCATGATGTAATAGCAATGCCCGTCATCTGCTTGTGCGTAGTTTTGTATGAAATACGTAAATGTCATTTAACGACTGTTTAAAGCACGTTGTCTTCTGTATGAAGGAGTAAATACACTGTATTATCATAAAGTACGCCTTTCTTATGACATGTACGTACATTTAACAGGCGAGCTTTTCAGATTTTCATTCTTTTAAAAATAAATGTTTCAAAGATTTTGGCCTTTATTTTTACAACGGGGAAAAAGAATATGTACTGTAACTCTTCTGCTATTATGTAGACAATCTAAACCAAACATATTTGCTTATGTTCCTGGAAGTGTTGACCACATTTAAAGGCGTTATGGTATATCTAAACAGGAGAAGAATTTTAAACATCAGTCAATACTCGCAAATCAATATTATTTACTGAAATGAACGTGTATGTGTTGAAAGTGCCAATTACAATATTTATTACTATTCGTTCTTTATTTCATGTGTATGTATGTATGTATGTAGTGGATAATGAGCCAGCTGATGTGAACACCAGCTGAAAGTAACATGGCAGCGTTTATTTTGATCGGTATACGGAAAGATATGCAACAGATGGGCTGAAAGTACAAACTTAGCACGGCTTACAAAATTGCTCACTTTACCGTGACCTAAAAACATAAGCCTGGCAACGTGATGATAATTCTAAAGTGCAAGTACATCACAAAACCTTTAATTATTTACGCTTGTGGACACTTGAGATATGGCACAAAGTTGCATCAAACATCTTTTTTATTAAATGGCTCCTCCAGTTCAATGCCACGAGCCCTTCATTTTCTGTTGTCGGGTATACTGTTGTCTATTGTGTGCATGTCGCACAAAACATATGTATACGACACGTATGGAAATTTTTTATTATAGTTTCCATACGAGAAATACGCAGTCGATAATCAATAAAAATTTGCCGTACTCTTAGAATTTTGAGATGTTAACCGACGTTTAAACGTAAAAATATTGCTTGCCAGTAATTACAGTAATAGGAACATGGTGGTAGGTAATTGATTTCCCACTTAATGTACTTCTACGTATATAGCTTACTGTTTCGTAGTAGAACCAAAATTATGGCACTGCTTCTCGGTCCCGGTTTTCAATGTCAAGAACTAGCAGAACCAAGAACCTGTAACTGGAGCCAACCAATTCCTACTTTTCTGAAATACTGAAAACACCAAGATCCTATACCTTATTGTAAAACTGTATCTGTACTTGACGCTGGTTACAAAGTAGTAAGGCTCGTATCGTAATGGTTTCTGTGACATAAGGAGTGCGTTAACAACTATCAAATGATGATATGAACCTAGCAAACGTTGCAGCATAGCATAACAAATGTACTTAAAAGTTTAATTTTTACGTGTATACTAGAGTTCTTAGCCTCCAGCTACCATTAAGAATTCAACATATGAATTTTAATTAATAATTATGTTTAAACTATTTTGTTAAATTTCCAGATATTCTAACTATACCACAAAATAATGAAACTACCTAATTAACAAGCCAATTTACAATTCAGCCGCATGTACTCGTATAAGAACGGTTTTTTGGTACCTAACAGCAACATTTTTCAATAATAATAAAATTCCTGAGCCAAAATCAAAACCAAAATACCCCCCTCCCCTTTTATTAATCCAATAAAATATATAATTAATTCTAGTGACACCCCTACTGTAGGCTACTACAATTAAATTTCATCGGAGCACTTTTGAAACACTAGCTTGGTTTTTATCACAATTTCTGATATAATTAATATTATTCACAATGATACTACACATATGTTTTAACATGCCACAAAATTATAAACAAAGGTAATCAACCAACCAAAACATGTTCCATAGTTACAGTTTGAGCTAGTACAAGTATCTCACTTGGCACTACCCACACAATAGTTCTGCACAGAACGGGCACAATACGACCATCTAACAAAGAAAAACAAAGGAACCCTCTTATACAGTAATACTCTTGACAGCAAACACTGTGTGCATCATGACATGTACAGTTAGAGACTGAGCTTTCACTGATGCAGGTTACGACTGATTAGCAAAATGGTAGATTTACTACAAGTCTTATTGCCAAAGTTTTTTTTTTCAAATTGTTTTAGACAAGAAAAAAATTATAATTTTGGCACAAATTTTGTTTTTATTGAAAAAATCTTTTACTCAAAGAAATTGTGATTAAAATGAAATGTCCAAAACTCATTGTTTCTTGAAAAAAACTGAAAAATGAGAATNATTGTTTTAGACAAGAAAAAAATTATAATTTTGGCACAAATTTTGTTTTTATTGAAAAAATCTTTTACTCAAAGAAAGTGTGATTAAAATGAAATGTCCAAAACTCATTGTTTCTTGAAAAAAACTGAAAAATGAGAATTTTTTTAGTTTTAGAATTAGCATATTTTTCTTGCTACACAAATTAGTTTTGGCACCCAAAGCTTTCAATAAACTTACTATTCTGGTCATTATTGACGATATGTGATTTTAGATCAATTTTGCTGTTTTGAAATGTACTGCAGGTTTCCATTTTCCAGTTATCGGTCCTCGTCTTTACCAACTTTTCCATTTTCCCGAGATACACGATGCACAATGGTGCGGACATTAGAGTGTGACCTCCAAGCTTCAGGCTTTCAAAGACATTATATGAGCAACGAGAGGGGGACTTACATTCGTCAAGGAGGGTGTGTTAGACAAAATGTTGACGAGGTCTTAGTGCAACATGTTTGGTTTGAAATAAACTTCACACCCCAGAGATTTAATAATCCTCGCTGACAGTTTTCAAATTCATGTTCTTACACCAAGAGCATGTCTAGACTATCGCTGGTACTGCCTCCTCGCCAGCGATGCCTGACCAATCACTTCCTTGCTACAAAAGAAAGTTGATGGACATGTGGGGTGGGGGTTGATACTCACTTTCAGAATTACTGTACCGACCACCTGGCCCCATGCACGACCCACAACCCACATTCAGAATATCATCCCGGGGAAAAAAATATTTACATGTATTCTATTCTAAATCTTGTGTTTCAGTGCAAAGCTGTGTTGCACAAGTTATACACGTGCTGCAAATGTAAAGATATGGCACGAGCTATATATTGTATTTACTCAAAATAAACACCCCCAGGTTTTAAAAAATATGAATCCCGGGAATAAGGTGGGAGTTATATTTGTGGTTTAGACTGTTTTGACGGTGTCTGCCTTGTTACACGGCTAACTCCACCATCCTCGTCGCAGCCGCGCACTCGTCCACGGGAGGGAATGGCAGTCAATGTTATGACAAATCAAACTTTTTTCCAATCCTATGTTTTTCTCCAAAACACTTAATCTTCATGTAAGCCTCGCACCACTTTTTTTTTTAAAATTCACTTCAGAGAGTACGTCGTTCAATAAGACACATTAAATAATTTCTCCCTTTTTCATGACCACATAGACAATTAAAAAAATGTCAAAATATGGCACAAATCCAATGTGTAGTTGACACTCAACTGGTCTCACTTTAGCAAAAGTAAACTATTATAAGAAAAATGTTTACTGGATTTTTTTCACTGTGGCTAACCAACAATTAATGAGATTACCCAAGATTTTTCAGGTTTACACATGGCCCACACAACAAAATATGAACAGTACAACAGCTCAATAATATGCAGATGTGTCAAAATTACACTGAAAAAAAAACTTTGTAAAAGTGGTACAACATACCTCAAGGAAAAAATGAAATTTGTAAACACAGCAGTACATTCTCTGAATGACAATTACACACTCTTAACACTGAATGTGACATTGCAGTGAACTTCACGAAAACTGCTGGCGACATAACTGCAAGGCAATGTTGTGAAATTTACTGCAACACACCGTATATTACCCCGACAGCACTCAAAAGTGTGCACAAGAGCGTGGAACGAGTTTGATTATCGCGTAGATGTTGTTCGGGTCGCTCACGGTGGTCACATAGAACATTTATGAAGATGTGGTAAACAAACTTCACAGTTCCACGGTTCATTTGATTGGTCAACCAAGGTTGTAGGTTGTTTGGTTTTGATATTATAGACCTTCAAAGTTGAGGCATTCTTTTATACTCTTGTATTTCACCCACTCACACCAGCAAATTAGATGTTGACGTTTGGACTGAGAGCNTCCTTTGAAAAACTAACCCTATCAGTTTTTTTGACTTAGGTTTATTTTCAAATTTTTTTGTCTGTTTATCAGTAACAAAATGCTTTTCGAAAAATTAATTTTTCCCTCTACAGAGTAAATATAGAAAATGTTCCCTTCAGATTCGTTACAAGGTTCTACTGTATGTGCAGAGAATCTTTGAGCAATCACTTGGAAATTTAATTAGGCAGGTGGTACAAAGCAGCCTGGTTGGTACAAAGTTACCGCAAATGACCGTACAACTGTGATCTACAGTCGAACCTCATTAATACAAACCTGCGGGGACCTAAACATTCAAAAGAAAATGAAAAATGAAAAATGACAAAAAAAAAAAAAATTACTGAATAGATTTAACATGTTTTTAGTATGGGAAAAAGTAAATTTTTGGCACATAATTACATTATTAGGAGAGGATCATGAGCTGCAATACCTAATTTTGTCACGATTGTGAGCTGTGTCCGAATTCGCCTGAAGTATATAATTGTGCGAACCTGTCTCCGGAAGTGACGTCACAAGTGCTGTCTGAATTGCAAGTGAAGTATGCAAGTATACAAGTATAAGAAGATTATACTTCTCACGTACTTGCGGTTTATGTGCCACCATTTTGAGAAGAAATTAGTAGGGTACAACCAATATATGACATAATTATTTTATTTAAATTTTAGTAAGACAACATTACTACTTGGTAGCTTAGAATTTTGAACTGAGTAAATAATTATCACAAGGTACACTTTATAGAAAGATGTAAACAAAAAAAAAATTCCCACTAGGCCTATGTTAACTTACAAAAGCTAAGGTAAAACAAGCACTCAGAATTGCAAACTCACGTGCAATCAGCAAGACAAAAAATGTTATGTAAATTGAATTGAAATATTATTTAAGCCTTTATTCAACCACATAACTTTCGGAAATTATCACTTTATTTGTAGGAATACATATTCATTACAAGTGGTCAGGTGGCTAATAGATATTGCCGAAGCCAATAAGACAAGACTGCCAGTCCGAATTCTTCAAGTTTGGTGCCACGAGCAAGTGTCGAAGGCTGCAAGCACGCCAACATGTACCTGAATTCGGACACAGCCTTAATTATTGTCGACAGTGACAACAAAGGAAAACTGAACTGCTTTGCTGTTTCCATTTTAGTTATCTTCCTGCTATCCACTTCATTATGATTTTGAGTTTTTCTTCCAACGTACACTCGTGTCGTCTGCGCTTCGTCGTCGCTGCAACGCAGTATGTAGAAATATCGCTAACTAAAAATCACTATTTTATTAACTTTGCATACTTTCAGATAAAAACAATAACATTCAGTAGCAAGAGATACGGCGACACCGTCGTAAGTATTCACTGCACACAGAAGAGGTTATGGAAGGTGGCCGCGCAACAAATACATGCAGCCAGCATCTTTAGGTACACATTTTTACGCTAGAGGAGAGAAATGTTTTCACACTGCGTAAAGTAGCGTGTTTGTATTGTATACAATTATGGTGCCTTGATTGTTTATGTTAATTTTAGCGGTTACGTTTTTGTTTGTATTAACCATCCTAATTAAATATAAATATTGTTTTCTACGGGACATAAACAGACTTCGCAGTACATATTAACAGTATTTGGTACAAAACAAATTACGTAGCATTAAAATGCGTAGTATACTTTAGGGATCACAAAATTGCTTTGTATAAACAGGAACTTCACATTAACCGGGT
Source organism: Clitarchus hookeri (assembly GCA_002778355.1). NCBI lineage: Eukaryota > Metazoa > Arthropoda > Insecta > Phasmatodea > Phasmatidae > Clitarchus > Clitarchus hookeri. Next base: position 283,375 of record NQII01002925.1, on the reverse strand, counting down.
TTGAACTAATGAGATTCGACTGTATATTTAACATATTATGTATTCAATTGCAAAAGTGAATGTGAGCTAAAGTGTTTAGAAAAGTCCTAAAATATTTCAGTGGGAAGCAAATATACCTAGCAATGACACCCATATAGATGAGCCCTCTCTTTTAAAAAACACGTAGAGTATTTACTGTCCTGCAAACAAGATTCTTCCAAATTATTCCCTAAGTGGATACTGAGAGTGCAGTGCTAAAAATACGTACAGTATATTTCTGTATGGTACAATCTTGTGTTATTGTGCCTTCACATGCATATGGCACTAATTTGGCAACAAAAATCAACTTATTTGTAGTAATACGTTTTTACTAAACATTTAAAGTCACTTACTTTTCAACTGAAATACTTTGCTAACAGTGCACTAATTTATAGTCTGAGTTCTCAGACAATTGGATGATACAATGCAATAACATGTTAACTATATTTGTACCAAAAATCACTTCTACAATTAAAAAATATGAGTTAATTGATGTTGAATGTTGAGCAATGGTAAGTATTTTAACTATCTCTTAATTTCTTAAAAATTGTAACTTTCTCAATGTAAACGTTCTTACTTTCTTATTTCCAAAAAGTAAGCTAGTGTAGCTACCATCTATATAAAAAATTGCTACTTATTTTAGCTATGAATAAAAACTTCTCATATTCACATAAGATCTCTCAAAAGGAAACACCATTTTAAAAACACTCATTAATTCTGATTAAAATTGAGAAAATGTACAGGATTTTTTAAATGTGATGAAAAAAAATGAGGCTGCACTACTTTATACACATGCCGCAATGCTATAACCTTACAATATGAAGATTAAGAATAATCTGAAACTGTAATACCACACGAACAAGAAAATTTGACAAGAGTGTAAATTGTAGAATAACACTATAAAACACTAAACGATCTAAGACTCCCCATTTTGATTTTTATGTAACTATGTCATATAAAATTATTAGTGAGAAAATGTTTTAGTACGCTTTAACTGCAGGCCATTTTTCACAGAAAATGAACAAACAGAAATCGAAAATTAATAAAATTAATGCAGGAATCTTGTAAAGTGTGTGTGTCTAATATATATACATATATATTCTTGACAGGTAGTAAATTTAAGATGCACAGTTCACCTCATATGTACTATAAGTACTGCAGAACATGTGGGTAGTTACAATGTAATAATCCTGAATACCATAAACAACAGAACATGAAAAAAATTCTTCTTTCTGGCTTCTGGACCTGAAGTTGAAAAATTTATAGAGAGAAGTCTGCAGTGGCCATTTTTTAAAACAACATACATAGTATATATTATGTAAGGTACACCAAAACATTCAACGATAATGATTTGTACACCAACAACTACATATTACCTATTTGCTACAGCTGCCCTTATAAAATTACAAATATTATTTTTCATTTGAAAAATTAAATATCAAAGGATTTCAAAAAAACTATAATATTACTAAAATCAAATATTACCAAAGTTTAGAATTACACTTAAACAAAATTATTGCCATGTCTACAGTAAAATTTTCAGATCTTCAATTGGCTGATCAGATGAAAACAAAATCAACACTTTTCATATTTAATGAGTGGTTAAGTATAACTGACTGGTCTTTAACAATGAGATATGTATGTACATAAGCCAGTCAGAATGTTGACACGTATGAGTATGGAAGCAGGTTCTACAATTCGCACTACGTGATGCCTTCTGGGAAGGGACGGAATGTATGTCAATACATACCATTACACATACATACATACACACTAGCACAACCAACGTATCAACATGCTCGTGTGTCCGCGAGGCAGCATGTTAGCTCCAGAACTCTGCCACGCGACCAAGATGCCACAGTGCCGACACTCAGGGCCTCGAGGCAACAAAGTGCGCAGCCTGCGACTGGCTACATAAAATGTGGATACATTCCAATTAAGTGAGAGAATTAATTCAATTATGTTCTACCACCTAAAGATATCAACGTGATCATAAAAAGAAACGGAACAAATAATAGAAAATAAGCTCAATGATCACTTGGATAGTCCTCAAGAACGATGCAAACACTTCACCTTTGAAAGATGTGCTTTTAAATAAATATCTCAACACAATGAAGCTCCGAGACAGAAACAAATTACTCTACTTTTGATGAACCACTACATCAGAAATAGTTACACTTACTGGATGGATTTTTCAGTTCTCCCAAGAACTGCCTGGGAATATGACACGCTGCATATGCACAGGTTTTTATAACTAGTACCAGGAGAACCTACTTACATAATATCAAAAGCTGATAATAGACTGCGGAATGAAGAAACTACACATGTGAATAAAGCTGGTGACTGTTTACACATGACATTATGACGCAGCAAAGCGAAACATGTATGGAACCACACATTATGGCAAGGTTTGCAAATTGTACTGAACTGTAGTCATGTCATTTAAAAATAACAAAACAACTCATATCTAATACTATTACAATGAAGAACAATATTTACAAAGCACTTATTTTCTAACAGGTAGCATTTGCAAAAGTTCCTCTCTCTTCTGTTTCCTTCATCAATAATACAATGGAATTTTCCCATATTTTATGTTTTCATCCACTTTGAAAAAAAAATTTTCTGATCCCGTGAGAAAAAAACCAAAACGAACTTATTAGTACAGGTACCAAATAATACCTAACGTACATCTGCAGTATTCAAGCTATAGTGCAGAGCACAAAAAACTATAAAATAAACAATGTCATGTTTTTTTTATACAAAAAATGCATTTTATATTTTACAATTGGTAACACCAGACTAGAACATCCATCACATCAAATCTGGCTATGCCTGCAAAATCATTGGATTTTATCACTTTTTTCAACATTTAAACTATGCAAGTAATTAATATCATGGTACTAACAAATAAAACTTTCAAACAAATGAGCAAACATTTATAGGGTTGTACAAATTTTCAGTATAGAAAAATAAAAACAAAAAATGCCAACGTTTTGGTAAGAAATTTTGTTGCTAAAAGTTGTTATAAAATGAAAATCATCAATTTTGATGAATATTTGGCTGTTTTATGAATAGAGAAAACCAACAAATAAAATTTTTGCCTGCAAATCATCTTGTTGGTTTTTATTATTTCGTAAGTGCAATGACTGCACAAAATATAAATTTCAATGTAGGCAAAAACCCCTATTGTAAATACTCCGTATCCTAAATTTGTTTTGGTTTTGTAATGAATTTGTCATAATGAATAACTTACTAAAACATTATGAAATTTGTTAAACTTTCGTTAAGACTGTGCTCTTATGAAATGATTTTTCACTTTTGTATCAGTTTCACAAAAGTTCATAACATATTGTTCGTTTTAGTTTTGCAAGATAAAAGTTGTATTCGCACAACCCTAAGTAAAAGTATATACTGTAATCTCAACACAAAATAAAATTTCAAACCAAACAGTAACATAAAATAAGAAGCTGCAAAATGTTTGACAAATGCACTGAATCAATCTTCTTTGAAATTAATAATTTCATTTTTTTTTCAAATATTACCAGTAACACTAGGGGAGAGAAAGTCTAATTTACAAAGTCATAAATAATAGTATATACATAATCATACAATCATTTTACACATAACCAACTACTTTTTTAATAAATTATAAATAAACTTGATGGCAATAATTTAAAAATAAAGACTTTCAGTATAAAATACTTTCATTAATAAGTATAAAAATCTAGGCTTTATTCATGCACGTTATAACAAGATTTTACTGTATATGGCGAGACATTAACATGCCCTCCAGAAATTACATAAAATCTGGCAAAATATATCCTAGGTACATACTGTGACTTTATCATTGTTCTATATAAAACATTTTCCATAAGTAATCAAATAAAATATAACAGCAAATATTTTTTTGCAAATTTAATTCAGATCACGTAATAAATTTTATATGAAACACTTAAGAAACTTGAAGAAAGCTAATAAGAAATGGGCAGAGCTCAAAACTATAATCTTGCCAGCCTATACCATTCCATCTACAGTCCGAGTTTTGAGCGCACTTGTTAAAAAATTTCCATTCACAATGTCCCCAACCTGATCCTACACTTTGATATTTATGCTGTGCTGGAGATTTGATATCAAAGTTGCGTGCCAAAACTGTTACGGTATGTACCCACAGTCACTGTTTCGGTCGAGAAACAATCTAAAATTAGTTACAGTACCCCTTACCTGGAGAAAGCAAAGCATTAGCATTAACACAGAAAATTTCCACTTGCCAATATTTAGTGAAACATTTTTTCCTTCAAAAGCAATTTACAAAAAATTCAGTTACAGAAAGTGGAATTTAGCATTACCTTGTTCATTTAATTATTAACTCTACCAAAAATTATCAAAAAAATTAAAGTAAATCTTGACTTTGATAGGTTGTTCTGCGAGCTGAGAGTTTTGGTGGAAACAGTTGGGCTTGTAGAAATCATACATTTGCCCATTTTTATCGCAGCAGAAAACGCTATTTTATACTCTTCAAACTTCAAAGTAAATACACATAGATTCATACACACAAACTTATACAGGAATGTGTCAAATCAGTGGGTGTAAAATAGAATTTCCAGCATACATTTATAAGTTTCTTTTAAATACTGTATTATTGTATACAAAACAAAAATTAAAAAATTGTGTTAACCAGTGTTAAAACAAAAATTCATAAGCATAGTCACAAAAAATGTGTAGTATTCTTCTCTCAGAATTATTGCAAAAATGAGTTTATGGAAAGAATAAATATTCATTTCATAGTTTCTAAAATAATATCATAGTTGTGTGAGAAAAAATATAAGAACAGAAATTCAAGTACTTACAGTGTAGTACTTGTAGACAGGCATGCATACACAAAGAAGGACGACATTATCCATACGGTTGCGCGATCGCTACGTTTCACCGGCTAGGCCAGCTTCATCAGGCGGCGAGTTGTACGACACGTAGCGATCGCGCAACCCCGTGGATAATGTGTCGTCCTTTGTGTGTGCGCCTGTCGACAAGTACTAGACTGCGAGTACTGGAATTCCTGTCCTTTTACATATGTTTGGTAGCCTAGCCGCCTACTTGCAACCTTAACTAACACAGTTGTGTGAGATTCACAGTTTCACTATAAAAAAAATTGAAAATAACTATGCATAGCAAATACAAAATATAGATTCAAGAATAATACACTTTTTTTTTTTTTTTTTCAGTCTGTTAAAAATACATCCACTAATGCATGAAACAGTGATAGCTAAGGTGCTTTCAAACTACTATGGAGAGTAAAGGTGACCACCAAACTTTACTTACATCACAAAAAATAATGATGTGTAACCTCAATAAGATGAGAAAGACTGATGAATGATGAAGGCCCTAGCGACATACCAAACCTAAAGCCACAAGCTGAAGGACCTGTCCTTTCAGTAGACAACCGTTATCTACAAAATCATACTAGTAGACAGTACATACTATTTTACAAATTGGAAATATTTTGAAATCTATGAAAGCAGATCTGTTACATTTTGTGAACTGATAGAGCTAATGACACGTCTGAAAGNACTATTTTACAAATTGGAAATATTTTGAAATCTATGAAAGCAGATCTGTTACATTTTGTGAACTGATAGAGCTAATGGTAACTACACACGTCTGAAAANACGTCTGAAAGTTGCACCAATCATCTGAATGCAGAAACACAATACATTTCAGAATTAGAGGTTAAACTACCACTTACATTTGCACTTTGACGTGACTCCTCTTTGTGAAATTTTATCGTCACTACATAAACCAACGTAAGACCAACCTTGTGGTCTTAAGATACTAACATGAGAATGCCTACATGAAATCCATCAAAGTACAGCTGCACAGAAAAATGTTCAAACTATTTGACCTTGTCACATGCTGAGGTGCACAAATGATTATAATAATGTTTGCATTGCATCACCAATACGAACAATGTCATACGCGTAGTACAGCAACATTCCACTGGGGTGTGTTCACGTGAGGGCTGTACCCTGACATCAAGTAAAGAATGTGAGGGCAATCTCATCTGAAGAGGTGCAGCAGCCCACCTAGTTACAACGTTGTCGCAGACTGTGGCGTGTGTGATGGCAACACTGCAATGTCTCCGCTGGCAACTGGACGAGGGCGGACTACGGTCACGGCATCACGATGCCTTCTCTGATTAAACACGCTCGTATTCAGACCCTATGCCACAGAGGTGAGCGACAGAATCGCGTGTATGCTGTACGGCTGTTACACCTGGAGTTATGGTTTGGGTCACCCTTAACCATGATTCAGGAACAAGTCTTAATTTGCACAGAGTGCATTTTCCAGCCCCCTACATGATGCACAAGTCGTACATCTTTTTTCTACCAACTGGATGGTGATCTTCAAAGCAGTTTGCAGTATAATAAGGCACATCTGCACAACACGGTTATCGAGCAGAATGCTCTACGAGGTACGGACACCATAACTTGACTTCTATGTAGGGATGGGTCGATTCCTTATTTTTTCAATTCCAATTCTAACCCCAAATTTTCTTTGATTCAGATTCTAAGTATGGTTCTTTCATAAAAAGTACATTTACATGATTAAATTGTAGTTTTAATATATTTTTTAATGTTCACCTTAATTATTCATTTATTTAAGATCAAAAACGTAAACTGTAAAATAAAGAATAAAATGTTCATTGCACATTAAAATGTTTACCAAGATTCTTAGTTAAGATGTAAAAATATCCCAAAACTTAAAAAAAATTGTTTATTGACAACTAATTGACAAAAACCTCTGTTTTCATCTATGCTGAATGGCTGAAAATCAATGCACATTGTTTCACGTATCATACTAGTAATTTCACCAGCACTCCCATCTCCAGGTTTAAATTCTCTCTTGGCATCAAATAGAGATGGAAGAGTACTTTCCACCATCTCTACTGGGCTTTTGGACACTTTTGGTGATGTTGGACTCGAAAGTAGAAATTGATGTTGTAGAAGTGTGGGTTGTAAATTTGTAATGGATTTGCTGGTGTTTTGGTGAATGGCATGTGAATTTAATGTGATGAACCAACAACTAGTTCAAAACATTCCGACACANGCCCCCTACATGATGCACAAGTCGTACATCTTTTTTCTACCAACTGGATGGTGATCTTCAAAGCAGTTTGCAGTATAGTAAGGCACATCTGCACAACACGGTTATCGAGCAGAATGCTCTACGAGGTACGGACACCATAACTTGACTTCTATGTAGGGATGGGTCGATTCCCTATTTTTTCAATTCCAATTCTAACCCCAAATTTTCTTTGATTCCGATTTTGATTCAGATTCTAAGTATGGTTCTTTCATAAAAAGTACATTTACATGACTAAATTGTAGTTTTAATATATTTTTTAATGTTCACCTTAATTATTCATTAATTTAAGATCAAAACGTAAACTGCAAAATAAAGAATAATATGTTCATTGCACATGAAAATGTTCACCAAGATTCTTAGTTAAGATGTAAAAATATCCCAAAACTTAAAAAAAATTGTTTATTGACAAAAACCTGTTTTCATTTATGCTGAATGGCTGAAAATCAATGCACATTGTTTCACGTATCAAACTAGTAATTTCACCAGCACTCCCATCTCCAGGTTTAAATTCTCTCTTGGCATCAAATAGAGTTGGAAGAGTACTTTCCACCATCTCTACTGGGCTTTTGGACACTTTTGGTGATGTTGGACTCGAAAGTAGAAATTGATGTTGTAGAAGTGTGGGTTGTAGAAGTGTGGGTTGTAGATTTGTAATGGATTTGCTGGTGTTTTGGTGAATGGCATGTGAATTTAATGTGATGAACCAACAACTAGTTCAAAACATTCTGACACGCTGCCACAGTGAACTTCAACTGGAGCATCACTCTCGAAAGCCTCTGACATCACACGTTTCTCTAAAGAAAGACCCTTGTGCTTTGTGCAGAAGTATAATATTAGGTTAGGTGTGGCCTTTTGAGTGCCCACGAGAGATATTTCTCGTGCAGTAATCGCATACTGCAAATTTGTCATTATACTGACAAGTAGTAGCATGTTTACAAGCTTCGGACATAAATAACTAAGGATTTAATGTTCTAAAGATAACATTTAAACACCTTTGTTAACTGCAAATTATCACAGAAAATCATACATTAGGTCCAATTTCTAATTGCAGAAATGCTGGGAAAAGAAACTTCTACAGGGCAACACTTTCCCCCCTGTTTTTAGCTACACATTTACACACGTTCACACAACTGGGCTGTAGGTCTAAGGTTGAAAGACACGTATAAAGTTAAAATGTAGAATTTCTGCGACCAATAGTCACTTCCCAACTTATCTCACAATGTGTGAGCAGAGACTACATAGCAAACAGCATAGCAGAANATACTGACAAGTAGTAGCATGTTTACAAGCTTCGGACATAAATAACTAAGGATTTAATGTTCTAAAGATAACATTTACACACCTTTGTTAACTGCAAATTATCACAGAAAATCATATATTAGGTCCAATTTCTAATTGGAGAAATGCTGGGAAAAGAAACTTCTACAGGGCAACACTTTCCCCCCTGTTTTTAGCTACACATTTACACACGTTCACACAACTGGGCTGTAGGTCTCAGGTTGAAAGACACGTATCAAGTTAAAATGTAGAATTTCTGCGACCAATAGTCACTTCCCAACTTATCTCACAATGTGTGAGCAGAGACTACATAGCAAACAGCATAGCAGACATCTGTAAAACAATTCATTTTTGTTAATGTAATTGGCCGCAGGTTGAATTGAAAACCAACAGCTATAACTAGGGAAGTTACGAAGCATATCAGATTCTTTCTTTCACCTACGTTTGTTATTTGCTACTTATTAATAAAATAAACTCAAATTCAACTATTTTAGCACAATAAAATCACAATGCAAGATCAAAAAAGTTTCAGGAATGACAAAAGTGCGTATTGGGAAAAAAAAATTACATCGTTAGGATAAACAAACAACATGGTCGCACCTGCGCAGAATCTACGAACTTACAGCACGCTTCTTGCAAGTTGTACAACTATTGTTTTGAAACGTAAACATTGTAATTACGTGATGCGCTCAGAGTTGAATTTATAAGCGTTTAAATGTGATAATAACTAGTGAAATGTTTAAAACAATTGTGTGCATATCAAATCTAGAACAGCTGTCTGTGCTGCAGTATTAAGTTTTTGTAAATAAATGCGTGATGGCGAAAAAGGTGTTTAAAGTAGATGCTCAAATGAAAGCAAGTATGTGAGCTACAACGCGTAGCTAATTAGTCTTACTATTATCAACACAGCAACTTGTTGCAACCTTGTTAAATAAATAATTATTTTCATTCATAGAAAACACATTTGAGATACGGTAGTAGGCTATCGCAAGAACTNAAACAATTGTGTGCATATCAAATCTAGAACAGCTGTCTGTGCTGCAGTATTAAGTTTTTGTAAATAAATGCGTGATAGCGAAAAAGGTGTTTAAAGTAGATGCTCAAATGAAAGCAAGTATGTGAGCTACAACGCGTAGTTAATTAGTCTTACTATTATCAACACTGCACCTTGTTAAATAAATAATTATTTTCATTCATAGAAAACACATTTGAGATACGGTAGTAGGCTATCGCAAGAACTACTATGTATGATGCCACAAGCGACGTCATTCTCTCATCTAGCAGCGCCACAGCCGCGGCCCCCTCCTAAGAAGAGCCGTTAAGCCGTACACGCAACAGGACGTATTCCAAGCCAGGGTGGTTTGCCCAGCTGTTGCCGTCTGCTGCGCTGCAACCCGCTTCGCATCACGTCACCGCTCTACCTCTCCAACGCCTGGCGCATGAGCGGAAGCCTCCAACACTCTCAGTTACTCTCTTCTATCCTTCGCCTATCTCTCTCCACACCCCACAACCCCCGCGCTGGCCCTGTGCACCAAGTATAAATAGGACCCACAGTCCTCAGTTCGAGGCCGTTGTGGTCAAGCGCCAGTCCTCTACGAAACGTCACGCTGCTCGAGAGATACAAGACTTCGCGTCTCGCCTTCGCAGAACGTCACACTGCCTGAGTCACCATAAAATTTTTCAAATCGCCACTGCCTTCTGCAGTCTAGTCGAGAGTTTTACTCTGCATGACGCAACCTCGCTGCCCGCCAGCATACCGAAGCCACTGTGCTTCCAGCTACCTTGTAGCTTACTCTCAGCTATTATGAGTGCGAGTACCGCTGACATGGGGTTGCCCTCACCCCCCGTGCAGCTGCATCTCCCGAGAGACTAGATAAGATACCAGTTGGCAACTTAGGACCGGCCCTTCATGCGTCAGCCAGGATACAGGCTAGTTTGTGTGTTTGATTGAGCAATCAATAAAACAGGCATAAATCTGACTTGGTCGAGTTGTCTCTTCCAGCACTTTGTATTCCCTACATCTTGTCCTTTCTCTTTCGATTTCATCACCTGTCCTAGTAAGACTCTTCTAGGGTTAGCTACGAGGCGAAATTTTGTTCCTTTTTCTCTCCTATTGATAGCTGTCACAAGGTGGAGCTAAGTAAATTTGCCTTCCTAGGCCTCACTACGGCAGTTGTCTCTTGGACTATCAACCTTCCAGTAAGTGCCTGGGTCAGACCACTATGTCCCACTCGCTATGTTACCTGCTTGGAAACGATAGGCCAACCCCCATCAGGAGCCCCACTCTTCATGACACCTGGGTCAGACCACGACGTCCAGCGTGCCAGGGAGCCACGGGAGTGAATGCCCTTAGCCTCCTACTATAACCTCCAGTTTGGTACATGGGTCAGACCACGACGTCCTGCACGCCAAGTCACTGGGCTTAAGACCAGTAGAACAGGCCCCCCACCTCACCTGACCTCCGCATGCTTCACTCCATCAGGCTGTGTCTACCCCTTACTGGCCACCCTATCAACCTAACTGGTTACCCCCCCACCACCTAATGCCTCATTATAGGGCTGGGCGGGGCAAAGCTGCCAAGCAGAGGCTAGCTCAGGCTGGGGTATTGAGGGAAAGCGGCCCAGTTGGCAAACCAGGTATACTCCTGGAAGAAAGAGGAGGCTGCACGTTAGAGAGGGTCTGCCACCAGCTCATCAAAGTCCACCTCGAACCTCCTCTGGCACGTGCCACGTGCAGTATCTCTGCTGTCACCTACATCGCGCCGAAGAAGACTACAACCTTCGTCCGGCCAGCCAAAGTTACCAGGGTAGTCAGGCCCCTTAACGTCACACCAACTTATATTCCTACCAGAGTTCCCACTCACCCATCGCTCAACGTACGATCATAGAAGTGACCAAAGCCAACAATCCAGACACCAGGAAAAACCCAGTTCAAGCGACGACCTCGGCCTCACCCTCTTACTGCCACTCTCACTAGGGGTGAGCGACAAAGCGACATGTATTATGAAAATAAAAATATGTATTTTAGTTATTTATTCAGGAACAATTCCTGAAATCTTGAGAAAAGAATCAATTATTTTGATTCCGATAGGAACTGGTGGAATCGAAGCATCAGAGAATCGAGACGACCCATCNTGAGAAAAGAATCAATTATTTTGATTCCGATAGGAACTGGTGGAATCGAAGCATCAGAGAATCGAGACGACCCATCCCTACTTCTATGTCTTGAGATCAATTCACTAAAAACTGTGAAATATTATGATATAGAGAAAACTGAACTGTCTACTGTTTTACATGTACCAATCTCCAAGTATGACTTTGTAAGTGATAGCATGTCTACCAAAAGTACAGATATTGAATCATAATTGTGCAATAATATGAATCGAAAATACAAAAGGCCTCCTGCTATTTCAAGCAGGTGCTGTCCTTCCCAAAAATGCCATTATACAAATTTACTGACAGGGCATTTGTACCTCCCTACGCTATGCTACCCCAAAGCTCTCTAATATCTTACAGCTGCTGATTGGTCTACCTCTACGAGGGGAACACGAGGTGTGCGCAGGTGCCCACGCAGTCCCGCACGCTACTCCCCGAGACAGGAGCCACTTCACCTGAATCTGGAGTCTCCCTGGTGGGTGGGGCTGGACCCCGGCTGGGGGATGCGGTCTCGCAGGTAAGACAGTACGAAGAGAGTGCCCTTCTCCAGGATGGCGTGCCGCGGCTGCCTGAAGCAGTTGCCAATCAGCTCCAGTGTTCTGAGGAAGTACGACATGTGAAAATTACTATTAGGACATCAGAATAACGTCAACACTGTTTACTATAACGACATATAATATAAAGTAGTTCCACGTGAAAACATTTTATTTAACACATTAACTGTGAAGCTCAATCATTATTGAGAGNCATATAATATAAAGTAGTTCCACGTGAAAACATTTTATTTAACACATTAACTGTGAAGCTCAATCATTATTGAGAGAGAGCACAGAATATCGGCTTACTCGTGGCAGAAGACTTGTCTCAAACTGGGTGGTTTCCTGAGCTGTGATGTACNTGAGAGCACAGAATATCGGCTTACTCGTGGCAGAAGACTTGTCTCAAACTGGGTGGTTTCCTGAGCTGTGATGTACGATTATCATGAAACTGTTTTAAAATTAGTGCTGCAGTTAGTAAAATCCATACTTTGATATTATATGAACGTCTTTTGGCTACAAAACCACTGTATTTACTTACAGAGAGGTAGTTATTTATGATGGTGTTATTGTTGTCGGCAANGTCTTTTGGCTACAAAACCACTGTATTTACTTACAGAGAGGTAGTTATTTATGATGGTGTTATTGTTGTCGGCAATAAGAAGGATGCCAGCTACGCCAACGTGGAATGAAGGTGCACTGGGCCAGCATCCCTCTAGACACTAGAGAAACTAAGTCTTCTTAACGAGGATTTTAGCTTTATTTTCGGGGTCCTTCGGTCTGGGTCGTCAACTCAATGACCTCGCAAACTGAGGATGGAGGAGAGCTGTTCTCCAGTGATTCCTGACGGGAATGCACTCTGTGGTAGCAGGATGAGTGGTATTCAGGTTTAACTGCCTCATTATCGGCACACCAGTANCCTGACGGGAATGCACTCTGTGGTAGCAGGATGAGTGGTATTCAGGTTTAACTGCCTCATTATCGGCACACCAGTACGCCGTAGTGACCCTTCAGGGGTGTTGGCTGGGACGCACATGGCCCGTTGCAAGATAACTGCCTCCTCTCGTTCCTGAATGCGTACCCTGGGAACGTCAAGCCCTGGTTCACCAGATTGTGTAGCCTGAGCACGAGATCTTGTCTGCCTTTTTCTAGCCTGCTCAGTGGTGGGGCATTAAGATTAGCTGCAAGTACACAGTTATGCACAATAAGTGATGTTACATTAAGTTCAGAGGATAAAAATAATAGAAGAATAAAGAATTACGATAGTAGAGGATTTAGTGGGTGTCCTGTAGGCGCTGGCATGATCGTAGATATGGTTTAAAATTACGTAGCAGCGCGGAGGACAGTTTCTGGCATGGTCCGTCCAGGAAGGAATCTGTTCTTTCTGGGGCCAGTGCCTTAGGTTAGAGGTCATATCGCTCGTTCAGCGCAGGAGCGTGCGCTTCATGAGGGATGGTGCTCGGGCCTATAGCAGTTTATGGAGAGGGAAATGGAGTTGGTCGTCACATGTAATAGTGCATTCAAGCGCTGCCATCTGAATCAAAAAAAATAACCGGGTACTGTCTTTCACCTTAAGCATCTATGAGACTAGGCTCTAGTTATATATTCGGAAAACCAGATATCTTTAGACAAGTGGTCATAAATGGTTTTCTAAGCATTGGATCAGAATTGGGCAAAACATTGGATGGGACTAAAGTAAGTACTCATAATTGGAGTGACATATTTTCATATAAAAGAATTATAATTTCCTAGCATAACTTCAATATGTGNAAGTAAGTACTCATAATTGGAGTGACATATTTTCATATAAAAGAATTATAATTTCCTAGCATAACTTCAATATGTGTGTAATTTACATTGGAAGTTGTACAAAGAAGTCTACTAAGATACTGTTCAATGTCGCGACTTTGAAGTTGGTTACCGAGCAATGAAATAGTTGAATCTTCAATGTCATCTTCTTTTAACAGACTGGTGCACACATTACGAGAGCTCTGGCCATATGGTCATATTCTGTACCCTCAATACCCTCTGACACACGAGTACCAACACCTCACACCACTGACCACCCTGTGAGGAAGCGTCAGTCCCACATGAACACATTACCGCAGTTGTTTGAAGTTGCCAAGCTCTGGAGGCACGAGGGCGATGTTGTTGTCTGCGAGGTCGAGCGCGGCGAGTCGCGGCAGCCCAGACAAGCCATCCACATTGATGGCCGCCAGCTGGTTACCGCGCATGTTCAGGATCTCCAGGCCCTGCATGCCGAACACACACGCCGGTATCTCCTGGAACCTGCGACACAACACACGTCACCACTCTCCCCATACTTCTGCTATGCAACGACACCTTGTAGCTAAGCTCACTAGTGCTCCCTTGGGACACAAGATTGGGTTTTATTACCGAGTCAGGTGTTGAAATGACAGACAAGTTCTGGTTGGCAAAGCATGTAAGTGGGGGTAAGAAAACCTGACCTGCAAGGCGAACCAGTAACTATTTCCATTTTCGATTTTCCCACCCCTATGGCTCTAGTTCTTCCTATCCACTAATGTACATTTACACCTGTTATAATTCTATTTCTCTTCCTTTTACAATATATCCCTCTTTGAAATACTGTCATTTCCTTCCTCCATAAACCCTTCTGTCACTATTACTCCATGCCATTTCTTCTCCTTCCTCATTTCCACTTTAATAAAGTCAAAATCCTTTTCACAGCTCTTTCTTTCCTTCACCTCCGCCGCTTGAATTCACCATTTCCAAACACATCAACTTTTGTACCGCCGTTAAATCCAATTTTCCTATTAGCATCTTCACACTGCAAGTTCCCAGTTTCATGAATGTTTTACGTTGATACCATCACTAGGGTGTTGTGCATCCCACTCCATCATTCCGGTATAATTTCTATAATATTTGTTGCAATACATTTATTGAGAGTCTGTTACGACAGGTAGATAGATATCGGCTATCGGGCCATCACTGGTGTGTAATGCTGAGTGATGCAGTGTGTAGCAGGAGACTTGGAACTTACTTGTTGTAGGAGAGTGTGAGCTCTCTCAGCCTGTCTAGTGTGTGTAGCTCCTCTGGCAGACTGGACAGGAGGTTCTTCTCCAGACTGAGGTACTGCAGCGAGCGACACTGGGTCAGATCTGCGGGCACCGCCGTCAGCGAGTTGCAACTCAGGTTCAGCTCCGTCAGCTGTGCACCCAGGAGCACCAACCTGCAAGGTGGCAACCACCCGTCACAACAACGTCTACACAGTGAGGCCACCCCCAGCGCCAGGGTCAGGGTTCAGGCAAGATG
Source organism: Clitarchus hookeri (assembly GCA_002778355.1). NCBI lineage: Eukaryota > Metazoa > Arthropoda > Insecta > Phasmatodea > Phasmatidae > Clitarchus > Clitarchus hookeri. The sequence continues at coordinate 267,954 of NQII01002925.1, read as the reverse complement.
CACGTGTGTGTGTGTGTGTGTGCTCCCTTACATCTCAGTCTTAGTTCGGTAAGTAACAAGTCTCAAGTACAAACTTGTATAGCTCAAGGTAGTAACCACATGGGTCACAGCACAAATAAAAAAAAAAATAGTTGATTTAGTAACTACAGATCATAAAAGAAATACCTACCCAATTTAGTAAATTATTTTCTAACATATATATACTAAAGGGATGTTCCAATATACACTCCAAAAACTTGTAGCGAAAAGTTGGTAAATACAATACCTAAGTGTACAATAACTCTTAAATAGTTTGAACAGTTTTCGCGAAGCATTCTAAATGTAGACCTACGTATCATCCATAGTATGTGAAGTAACTGTCAACCTTAAAACTATCGCTTTTTCCTCGGGTGTGCGAGACTAGTCCATAAACATCTATGAAACCTGACTTGCAGATGAATACAAGTTCTCCAATGCAGCGACAATGATGTGTACATTCTGCGATTGCAGGGCATTTAAAAACAAAGTGAGGAGGATGCCACATATAATGTTGAGAGAGAGATAATAAGTCATTACAATACAGTTATTCCAGACACGCAGCAGAACTTCAAAGAAGAGAATTCTGAATTGTTTACAACGCTGTCTCTTGATGACTGACAGTATTCCAAAGTACGTTATGTACAGTGCATTAACTTCTGTTAGCTGTGCCTCAGCAGTTTTGTGTCAAAATGAGCAACATTTAGCAACTTTAGTTACTTAGCTTAAAAAAAGTAACTTTTAGAGACTTGCTCTGAGCCGTGTAACTAGTAATAAACAAATGCAAACTCTAGAACATGACAATCAAAGAGAACAGGCTCCCTTAAGCTACACAATGAGCAGGTGAAACTTTCTCAAAAATGAAAATAATCATAGTGATAACTGAGAACCAAGGGAAAATACACAGATCATTAATTACTTCAATAATTAGTTAACTTAAAGTACTCCTCCAAGGCAATATATCTGTAGACTCTATGGCAGCACAGGATATTAGAAGAAAGAAATATGTGGGACCAAATTCCTGTTCGGACAAATGTATGTATGAGAATTTTTTCCAAGATTGCCTTGCCTGATGGTAAAATACAAATATTTCTGTAGGCAACAATTAATGAAAATTCAGTTGAACTGGTAGTATCATGACATGAACTTTCAAGAGTTGGTTTCTTATCCCATTTCCTTTGTGATGACTAACTTTGTTCCTTTGGCAGAATAATTTACATGTTACTTACATCTCTGTTTACAACTAGATTTGACTCATTTTCACTTGATTTATTTCCTGTGGCTGTGTTTTTTCATGCCATATGCTGGGTTCCCTGTGATATACAAGCTCTGTAATGGTGTATGTCTGAAGCCAGGAGTGGTGGGCGCCACTAATCATCACAACAAACTAATATTGCAAGTTTTAAATTAAAAATTTAAAAATATATATTTTTCTTAAATTTTTTTTTGGGCTTTTACGGGCTCTGTTAGAGGCACGGGCCCTGCCGATACAGCCATGCCACCCCTCTGCACCCCCTCCTTCTTAACGCATCCAGTCTAAAGCTACTGCCAGTTTACTCACTGCAGTAAGAAAACAATTTACTGGAGTGGAGGTGTGGAGTGCAGAGATTTAGGCGGCTCTTAACATCCGAGGTCTTGAGAGCTGATGAGGGTAAAGTGAGAAGTGAGGTGAGTATGGAGCAGCGCCAGAATGCAAGGGAAGGGTAACCCCGGGAAAACCTGCCGACCAGCAGCATCATTTGGCACGATTCCCACACGTGAAAATCTGCGAGTGACCATGCTGGGAACTGAACCTGGTTCACCTAAGTGGGAGACGAGCAGTCTGAACACTACACCACTGCACCCCTGGAGTGTTGGTGGGGAGGGATAGAGTACACACCCAGAAGGCACGTGGGTTAGCAGGTTCTTGGAGAGATCGACGAACTTCACTCCAGCATCCAGCGCGTCCCGGAACACAGTGGCAGGAACGCTGCTCAGCTCCCTTGCGGCCAGACTGAGAGCTTGACATGTGCGCATCGCGTACCTACAACCACGAGCATACGCATTCTCCCTGCTCTCAGACCGCCAGCTGCAGAGTACATCCTGCACTGAGTGTTTCACTCCATTCAACACTTGNCAGTGGCAGGAACGCTGCTCAGCTCCCTTGCGGCCAGACTGAGAGCTTGACATGTGCGCATCGCGTACCTACAACCAAGAGCACACGCATTCTCCCTGCTCTCAGACCGCCAGCTGCAGAGTACATCCTGCACTGAGTGTTTCACTTCATTCAACACTTGGATGAGTACTACTGTCATGATATTACAATTACAGTGAACTTCATGAGTACTGGTGATGTAATATGTCCCTGATATCTTCAAAGAAAGTAGATGCTGTGAGACTATAACAAACTACAAATAACTCTGTTGAATTCAGCCACCATTATTATTTGTCACCAGATACTTTCTTGAAGTTCACTGTAACATAAATAAAGTCAGCAGCACTAAATTTGCTGGAGTGTCACGACAGTGACGAGAAGGAATAGGATTCCAAACAAAGTAGTACAAGTTAGAGTACAGGAAGAGAGGCTGGCACAGATCACAGAGGAAGCAATGGAGAGGTGGCATGGACACATCAAGAGAATGGGAAATGAGAGGGTGATGAGGTGAAGGCTCGAGTTGAAACACAATGGAAGAAGGTCAAGAGGGAGACCCAAAGAAGGGATGGGAGGAGCAAAGGATTAAGGGAGTAAGGAGTAGACANATAAATAAAGTCAGCAGCACTAAATTTGCTGGAGTGTCACGACAGTGACGAGAAGGAATAGGATTCCAAACAAAGTGGTACAAGTTAGAGTACAGGAAGAGAGGCTGGCACAGATCACAGAGGAAGCAATGGAGAGGTGGCATGGACACATCAAGAGAATGGGAAATGAGAGGGTGATGAGGTGAAGGCTCGAGTTGAAGCATAATGGAAGAAGGTCAAGAGGGAGACCCAAAGAAGGGATGGGAGGAGCAAAGGATTAAGGGAGTAAGGAGTAGACACAAGACTGGGAACAGTTAAGAACAATGATGACAAGGNACAAGACTGGGAACAGTTAAGAACAATGATGACAAGGAAGAGGAGGAAGGAAAGAGGAGAAAGAAGTTGAGGAGAGAGAAAAAGGAGGTAGAGGAGGAGGAAAAGGAGGATGAAGAGTTTAAGGCACTTTGTAACCCAACTAATTCATTACATTTATTATTAGCCAGGTGAAATATTTAGTTTTCTAAAATAAATTTCTTAACTACGCTGGATACCCCAATCTAATGGAATGGTCAAAATGGTGCCAAGACATTTTGAAAGTACGAGCAGCTGAATCTATAGAAAGGTCATGTTAAAGTTAATTTCATATAAGAAGGCCACATTATGATAGTCAGTGAGTGGCAAATTAATGTATTCAAAATAAATAACGTGCCATTTACAAAATTCTGTATCAGCTGATGCGCGAACGAACAAAAGTTAATATTACATTGGCTATTCTGAGAGCAGTGCCGGCGCACATCAGACAAGCAGAAAATACGCGGATAAGAAAGAGTTCGTAGATTAATTAATACATTTTATTTTACGTTGTCATAAAACAGCAGTTTTTAGTTTTAGAAACGAAACTTTGTGATAAAATAGTAATGTATAGGTGTTCAAAATGAGATGCACAATAAAACGATACGTATCCAAATGTAATGAAAATATCCAAAGTTTCCAGACTCTCCAACCTTGCGCTGCCATCTTGTGAGTTACAAGCGCACCATCTGTTGCGATATGCCTTTCCACGCCATCTGTTTTCCATATCCCGAACTACACCCAGAAACATATTATAGTTTCATTGTTTAAAATAACGTATTTACGCGCATATACAAATGGTTTTATTTTCCGCGTTTACGAACGACCCTACACACGTCCACCAAGCTCCGTTTACGAATGCAGCGCCACCCTAGCAGTTCACCATTTGCCACACGTAGCAGCACCTCCTGGACGCGCTGACTCGCCACATCAAAGCCTATTATTGACACATAAGTTGATGGCGAATGGATACATAAATGAAAAGGTGCGGCGATTGTCAACTGTCAAGAATGTGGCCTTCTTATATAGTACACAGTATAACAGTGTAATTTACTTGGCAATACCCCAATTCAGACATAAAATACATGAAAATCAGATTTTTACTGACCTATCTGGAAAGATGGAGATATCTGCAGATTGTCCCTCATTCGTCATTCCAAGGCAATCTCCATCCCCGGCCATGGTCTCTCGCAGGAAGCGCATCAGTCGCACAGTGCCGCAGTGTATCACATCACTGCGAATGGAATGCAGGGGATTGCCATCTACGTGCAGGTTCTGTAAGTGGGGCAGGAACCCAAGACAGCGCGGCAGCCTGCACAGCACCACAAGCCCATCACGGTTCATGCAGCATCAAGTCGCTATGTCCTGCCCTTTACTTGTGTGGTATGTACTCTAATCATCCCAGAGTTACACAGCATGGTCCTGAACATGGGATAGAAAACATTATACGAACTACATATGTCATACAGTAACTCGCAAGGGAGGTAGTCACCCTTGCAATTTGATATGTCAAACAGTGTTAACTGAAAATAATAAAACCTACATTAGTTGGAAGAGCAATCCTGTGCATAATGTTTTCTTTAACCAAGACCTGAAACCTGCGAACGGTTGTGGAGTACTATCATCCCCGTACAGTGAGAAAATAGGGGGTGGTATGTTAGTAGTCTACCAATGTGTGTGTAACACTTGGGTATTTCTTTAAGACATCATAATCACACGCACAGTATGTTAATGCACAAATAATGTTACCATGATGCAACTCTCAGGCAAACACTTTGCGAGAAAACAAACGTGAACTTGGTTGCCTGCCTGGTACGCAACCCGCGGGCAGCTGTGAGTTAGCACTGCAGGTGTGTGACAGGGTGGCATTGCACCGTTAGTTCGCAACATGGGGAGACAGTACAAGTGCCTTTCTGCATCACTGCGCAGACGAGCCCGGCTTAATTCGTTACATTCTGTGGACGGACGAGGCTTCTTTCACACGTGATGGCATTCTCAACAGTCAAAACAGTCACGTTTGGAACGACTTAATCCCACATGCAATGGTTGAACACCGCCATCAAGTGACATTTGCTGTTCAACGTCTGGGCTGGCATAGTCTGCAACAACCTTACTGGACCGTACTTCTTGCCGCCACGTTTGACTGGCCAGCTATATAGAGAGTTTTTAGAGGACATAATGCCAGTTCTGTTGGAGGACGTGGATTTACACACACATCAGCGTATTTGGTACCATCACGACGGAGCCCTTGCCCCTCTTCAATTTGGAAGCCTGTCACCACCTTACCGCCACATTTGGTTAGCGTTGGATAGGCAGAGGCGAACCAGTGAGGTGGCCACCACGCTCCCCAGACCTGACGCCACTTGATTTCTTTCTGCAGGGTCATCTCAAGACACTAGTATACGAGACCCCGGTCACCACAGTAGCTGAACTTCACGCCTAGATTACTGATGCCTGTACTATCATTCGCAACACCCCTCACATCTTTGCCCGCGTTAGACAATCGATTGTGCATCGTTGTCGTTTGTTTATCGAAATTGGCGGTTGCCACTTAGAACAGTTACTGTAAAACCTACGCACGGATGATTTGCAAGGCATGTTCTCATGCAGTTACCTTATACAGTCTTCCCCTTTCAATTACGACTACCCGCAGAGTCTGTGCTGTATGAAAATGCTGTCTGGAGATTCCCAAGTACTTAAACAAATTTTAACTTTGAACGATTTTAACAATTTTACTGGCTTAATTGATAATATAAGTCTTTTAATGTGTCGTGAAGTAAATATTTCAAATATGGAATTTTATATAAAAGTTTAAGCGTTGCCTTGGCAGTGTGATTTAGCTGAAAAATTAATTATAAGATAATAAATAACTAAGCTTTTGAGTAATTAAACAATAGAAACGGATGGTAGTAAAAAAGGAGCCCCGAAGGCCTAAAGGCTAAGTGGGTTAAAAGTCTATATACTTCTTTATGTCCCGTCACCATTACCTGCACTCGCACACAGCAGTCGATATGACCTACCTTGCAACGCAGGTTGAATAACTGGCAGGCTATCAGGTGCACCTTACAAACTTTGTCCGTTGTCTCGAACACCGTTTCTCTGAGAGTGTTAGATCAAGGTAACGCGTTTCCGTGCAGTAACGTATGATTATGACGTCTTTACAAAATACCCGAGGGTTACACACACATTTGTAGGATAATAATATACCACCCCCTAGTGTCTCAATGTACAGGATGATAGTACAACACAACTGTTCGCAGGTTTCAGGACTTGGTTAAAGAAAACATTATTCAAAGAATGGCTCTTTCATCTGATGGAGGTTTCACTATTTTCCGTTAGAACCATTTGAAGTACCGATTTTCGAGGGTGGCTACCTCCCTTACAAGTTACTGTATGACATATGTGGTTCGTATAATGTTTTCTACCCCACTTTGCATAGGGAAACACCTCACAGTGCTTGTAGCTGTAGTTCAGAACCATCCTGTATCCATATTTGGAGTGTAATTTAGATAGGAAGTACCATGGTAGCAGAAGTAAATAGTATCCTGGGCACCAGCTAGTTCTAGGAAGCTAACAAAAGTTGAAGCACAAGCTGAAAGAGTGTTGGTTCATTCAGTCAGTGTGGCTGGCAGACTGACAACTGTGGTTACAGCCACGTGAACGTGGCCGTAACTCACTGTCCCTACTGGAGTGCTGTTGGCGCCACAATGCACGCCCCAACCTGAAGGGAAACATATCACACTGGTTGAGAAAAAAGCCATGAGATGTTACTTTCACGTAAGCCTTTACTTACTTCACACTCTTAGTCTTGTGGCCACAAATGCCTTGTTCAAAATACGGTTTATGTTCCCTTTAAACACAAAAATAATCATTAACGCAGAAAGCCTGGACATGTGCTCATTTTGAAAGATTTGTCCAGCACAAAGTGTCGTTCAATGGGACACCAATGGATGATTTCACAAGAATCTGCCTTGTCTGTACGACTAAACTGAACATCCTGTCAGCACCACAGAGTGCCTGCAGCTGATTACAGACAGCCAAGAGGCTTCTCTTTACACAATAATATATAAGACAATTACACTGAAATAGATAATGCTTCTGTCTTTGGCGACGTGTTGAATTGAAATGCGTCGAAACAAAGTGCTAAGAGAGGTATGAGACCATATCTGTTGTGACACTGACGCTCCCCGCGTCCATGCATTTTGGGCCGTCAGAANGCGTCCATGCATTTTTGGCCGTCAGAACACACGCGCTAGCGAAGCCTGCCGGCGGTCAACACCAATAAATATTAAGGGTGGCGGACGTGTCCAAATAAAGGATCCCGCGCCTCACAGCTGCAAAGACGGGCCACCCAAGTTTTCTGCACGTGCAGACGGCATCCGGAGGCAACGGAAGCCACCAGGGCACGAACACAGCTACACTGGGCAGCTGCCCCAAGATACGCCGAGGTCCCACGACCCCGGGCTTCGCTGCAATAAACCAAGAAAAGCTTTTAGCGGATGTACGAGAAGAATAGCAGCATATCCGGGGACAAGGGATGGACCAGTGTGGGCACTGATCCAAAGACCACCCGCCNTCGCCCTGTGTTTACTTCAGTAGTAAATTGGTCCTTTAGACAACAGTGTCAATCACCTTCCTCCAAAACCACAGCTATGGGAGTTCTCAACACCACCTGGCATGTGTGCGCTTACCTCAAGAGTTTACTATTGTTTACAAGATGTTCATTTTNATGGGAGTTCTCAACACCACCTGGCATGTGTGCGCTTACCTCAAGAGTTTACTATTGTTTACAAGATGTTCATTTTGGTCAGGCTCAGTATTAATATTGATACCTGCTCACCATAGATGAGACACTTTGTACCACCCATTACCTCCCGACACTGAATAACGCCATTGGCCCATCAGGATCCTGGGGTGATCTCAGGGTGCTGCTGGACTGAAGCCAGGCCTGGGTTACTAGTTAGGAGAAGAGGTATAATGACAGTGATAAATGTGCATGCTTCCTGCATCTTCAGTACACAAAGGTGTAGACAGGTAAATGGTAAGGTGATGTGGGCATGCAATATAAATATCATCACACAATCATAAAGCTGGGCCAATCCACACATCTGATGCGTGATGCATATATAGAATTCTTTTTTTGCTGCCACTACGCATCATCACGTGCGCGCCATGTGCCCACAAGTGATGCAACCCTGAAAGGCTGCAAACCCAAGCCAACATTACGTCTCCTATAATAAGGTGGATGCCTGGAGACCGTAATGCACCCAAAGGAAGAATATTATATATATTATATTGCCCCCGCCTTAAATAAACCCCAGTGAAATGAGAACATACTAGTAAACCACGCCAGAGAAACTGCGCCTGAGCTCGCGCAGCCAACGACACCCCGCATAGCAGGGAATGCTTCCCAGCCGCCCCGAGAGATGGCAGCAAAGTTTGCCTCCGCCTACAGAGAGAGGTGCTACCCCCGCCACCCCCAAGAACAGGTGAACATATGTCCCTGCACCACCGCAGAACGGCAGTTCACATCAGCAGCTCGCCTTCGCACAAGTCGTGCCAAGGTTCTCTGCTCTGTTTGCTCTCCTCTCGGGAGAGACCAACAGTTGATCTTCAACTACCAGCGACTGACTTCTTCCTGCACGTGCTACAGCCCCAGAAGAGTCCCCCTTCTCCAATTAACAACTGACATTGCCATCAACACCCACACCCTATACTTCCCCTTAAGTACCTTCAGGACACCCACTTAGCTTCAGTTAGGGTTTAGTTGTTATCATGGCTACCTAGTTGTTGCTCTGTGCTCTTTTGCTCGCCCTTCAGGGCAGGCTCTTCAAGCCGACAAGCACCTTCACTTGTCATTGATTACATTCCGAGAGTTAATGTGCACTTGAAATTAGTAGCAGAGTACAGGTCACCGTGTCTTATTCTGGAGATAATAAAACATGTTTCCAGTTTAACCGCCGTCTGCACTTTCTTGAGTGAACTGACCTTAGTCATGCCCTGTAAACGTCACCCCAAAAGGGAGAGGCAGGGAACCGCAGATGAATACTGACTTTACTGATTTTAGGGTAGGACTGAGGCCTGTCCCCTTAAAAGGACTCAATGCACGTCACAAGAGACAACCCATTAGACGGCCACCCATACTGTGAACCAAGCACGTAAAGGTACCTGGTGCACACGTACGGTAGAGCCACAACCGTTAGCAAGACATATGATGAAGAGAGATTAGATTCCCCTTGTCGGCTAACCTACATCTACAGCGTATAAACTCGCCAGAGGAAGTACCAGGCCTGGCCTTCCGAATCACACTCTAGCTAGGGTTATTGTTGCCTGCTATCTCATTGCGGACGTGATCCATAAAACCTAATTCCTTGGTAAATGCCGTTCACCCACAGGAGGGGTAGTCGGGGGAGTGATACGGAGGCAGCTGCCATCCTCACTGGTAAGCAAGCGTTTATTAATCGACCTGACCTAGCCTTCAGTTACCTCACCCCCCGGAAAGGAGCTCACACCGCCCGCCAACTGTTGAGGCATCACATCGCAGTTACCACTTGTCATCTGTTTGGACCCATTGTATAAAGCTCCCCGGGGCTGTACACCCAGTCATTGAGATCCTCTGCCTAGGCCTACCCTTAGACCTAGGCGTCGAGCGCATCGACAATCTAGACGCAGCTCCACCAACCAGCACCAGTAGGCCGACAGCCGCACACGTCTCCCTGCAGAGCCATCCAGCAGGCACAGTCGCCACCACCCAGCCGGGTCAGGGGGCCCGCCCTTGGACCAACGTCAACGAGTACCTGTCGATCGGCTGTGGAAGGTAAGCCAGCGGNCTGCCAACTGTTGAGGCATCACATCGCAGTTACCACTTGTCATCTGTTTGGACCCATTGTATAAAGCTCCCCGGGGCTGTACACCCAGTCATTGAGATCCTCTGCCTAGGCCTACCCTTAGAGACCTAGGCGTCGAGCGCATCGACAATCTAGACGCAGCTCCACCAACCAGCACCAGTAGGCCGACAGCCGCACACGTCTCCCTGCAGAGCCATCCAGCAGGCACAGTCGCCACCACCCAGCCGGGTCAGGGGGCCCGCCCTTGGACCAACGTCAACGAGTACCTGTCGATCGGCTGTGGAAGGTAAGCCAGCGGCTCCACCAACACCCCGCAATCGCAAACCAGCTCTAGCACGGATTGACTTTGTGCCAAGCAGGCGGCCTACCCGCTTGACGCTCTATAAAGGCACCATAAAAGCTAAGCGTCAGATCTCGCACACCCAGCCGCATTAGGGTCTATAAAACCCTTTTACCTGTGCGCCTGATCTAGCACAAACTAAAAACAACTTCTATTGAGGCGCTGACGTGTTCCTGTCCAGAGACCATCACGCGTCACATCATACCAATGAGTCAATCCTTGAATGTGTCTAAAATCAGAGCCAGTGTTATAATTACAATGCTTGACTGGTCATACTAACTTATTACAAAATTCAGGATGGAAAAATTGCTTTAAATGTGTCTAGTATCAATAAGCTGCGTAATATGATGCTATAAGCCACTTATTTTGTGCTTTTTCTGGCATATAACATGATATCACGCAGTCTCCTAACTTATTACAAAGACTTGCCTCACTTATACCCATTATATATTATTTATTACATATTTTATGCTAACGAGAGTTGCAGTTATTGTTATATTAGGTAATTACGTTTGAAAGTACACATACATATGCATAGAGTAAAATCTCATTACTAAGTACTTTTTTCTTTAAAGTAGATCTTCGAAATGTCTAGAAGAGGCTTTATTATTAAATGTTTGTTTAGTCCTAAATACTGTTCAGTATTAGTATAAAATTGTAGGTGTTTTGTGTACTTTGTGTCGAGATTTCACAGTAAGTGTACTTTCCCTGTAGGCCAGTGTGACGGAGTCTTGGTGGTTGGCTGCTAACTGAATAGTGGTGCTGTCCGTCTGCAGGTTCCACAGAGGACCACTCTGCAGTGATGTGTAAAGTGGTAGTGAACTCACATGGTGAGAGAGTTGTTGGCAATGTCGAGCCTCGTGAGGTGCTGCAGCATAAACACTTCCTCGGGCAGGCCGACCAGCTTGTTGTTCGCCAGCCCCAGCACCTTCAGTTGCCGCACGCTCTCCAGTGTCCCCGCGTCCAGCACCTGCGACACATCTTCCGTGCTGCGTTTGCATTGTGGCTACAGCACTCGTCCCCAGCCATGGCAAACCATGCTTATTTTCCAGCAGGCTGCCCTGATTTTCGCAAATGGAAATTATGCTGAACAATACTGCCGGTCAGTAAGTTTCCTCGGTGATCTCCTGTGTTTCCTCCACCCTCTTGTTCCGGCACTGCTCCGTATCCACTTCACTTCGACCTCACTGGCTCTCAAGATCTCATTAAGCTTGCTCATCATGCGGTTTAAACTTGCGTTTTTCAACGCATTCCGCCACGCTTGATTATCAGCCTAGTCTCAAATTTTTGCCCCGAGTGGCAAATCTGCACCGGACTATCATTCAGGGGTCTCTCTCACCCCGATTTTTGCTTGAACCCTCGCTACAGCCGTTACTATAGGATGCTTGGCAAACCTGTCCTCGTATTTCAGACACTAGTTGAGCACAGGTCAGAGATACTTGTTATGCCATAGCCTTTAGATGGAATAAACAACGATCTACAATGCTTACTTAATTTTACCAGTAATTTGTTTCTCTTTTCGCTACCATCTACATGGTTCCCCCAATATGTGTCTTTCCAAATTCACTCTTCCAGGTACACACCCGACTGACAAATAGTTTTGACTGAATATACAATCTGAAGGATGCTCTTGCCTCTTGTGAGAGTTTGGTGTCCTGGTTGTTGGCAGGTAATGCCGCCCCTCTGGTCACAATCTAGGCAAGGGAAGGGAGATTTTTTTTTTCAGGGTTCATAGTCTCAAAGAAAGCAAACACTCGAGGTGTCTGTGGGACTTAAATACTACAAAGCTGATCGCACCGCTTATCTAAGAACCACCACAGCCTAAGTAGGGATCACTGGGGACCCCGAGAGGAAATTGGACTCTGCAGCGGTTACGTCACTCACTCAACTCTCCGCAAGGAGGAACATGAAGCCCTCCCTCAGATTTGCTACAGGCTTGAGCATCTACAGTCGAGAGGCGTACGTCCTAGCTGGTCACATCGCTAGAGACGCCATCCTTCTGATAGGACCAAGCAGGGTACACCCCACAGCACCAGTACGAGTTATTTCCTTCCTGGGTAGTCCAAGCCAGCTACTTTTACCCCTGCACTGTCTAGAATCACTGTTTTGTTTACATAGATACGTCCTAGCCTGTACCTATGCAACCACACTAAATCCAAAAATTGATAATTGTTATATCTTCTTTTGTTTTTGCACATCTTTTACATAACTGATAAACAACGGTTGTTTGCATTGCAACTGTACCCATGCTCCAACATAAGGCTGGTCAAAAGAAGGCAGTGAAGACACTTGCTGCCAACACTAGGCACTCTAAGGAACAAGGGCCTAATACTCCAAGGTTGTACTGTAAGGAAAGGGAAAAGGCAGTGCTACTTATATGAGCATCGTGCGCGCCTGCTATGTGAAGCCAACCAACAGCAGCATCCACATCTCCAGCACATGCATTACTCACGGCTCCCCGGAGACTGTCACCACTGCCAGCAATGCCACCAAAGCAACAACCCATCGCTGCCTCACTGCCTTCAGTTTCACCAGCTGTGCAGAGACTCAAACTGGAACCTTCTCGCCCTGCATCCCCACACTGTGCTGGCTGGAACCTCCGTACGTAACTTTGTGTCCATACGAACTTCTACGCAGCCCACCACCGTGGATCTGCCGCATCATAGATATACTAACCACTCCACACCACCTACCAAGTGGGGTGAGTGAGTAAGCGTCCCATATACGGAGGGGCTGAGGTGATGTAGTGGTTAGACTACTATCACCTCCTACCTATGCAAACCGGGTTTTCCCGGCGGGGTCGCTCCTGGATTTTTGCATGTAGGTGAAAGGATGAAGAGATTTGGGTGGCTCTTAACATCAAGGTCTTGAGAGCCGAAGAGGCTTAAGTGAGATGAGTATGGAGCAGCACCGGAATGCAAGGGCGCGGGAAACAGGAGATCCCCGAGGAAACTAGCCATCCAGCCGCATCATCTGGCACGATTCCCACATGCAAAAATCCGAGGGGCAACCACACCAGGAATTGAACCCGGTTTCCCTTGGTAGGAGGTGAGTAGTCTAACTAATAAGCCACCGTGACCCCTTTTGCATGTGGGAATCGTGTTTGACAATGCCGCTGGTCGGCGGGTTTTCTCATCTCCCGTTTCCACCGCCCTTTCATTCCAGCATTGCCCCATACTCACATCGCTTCACCCTCATCTGCTCTCAAGACCTCGATGTTACGAGCCACCCAAATCTCTTCACTCATCCGTATACGGAGCCCAGCTTCCTAGCTCTCAGGGGGCGCAGCTAGACATCAGCAGTTAGCAGACAGACAGTTGGCGGAAGATGTAATTGCCACCGCCGCTGAGAGATAGGGAGGAGCGCCTAAGCTGGTCTACCATCCAAGGGATGTACTGAGACGTGGGACTTTGGGGCAGGATCGAATAAGAACAAGGGACAACGTACCCACAGGAGAGAGAGGCAGCAGGCCCCAACAACTTGTCAGCAATCAGCTTTTTGGCAAGGTCCAGGACTGCCCTCTCTCAACCCCCACAGAGTGTGACACTGGCTGGCCCGAGCACAACAGGATGGGGTACAACAGTGGGCCTATGACAGGTCCCAACAGGGAGCGAATGCAACAAGTTAGCCTGGCAGGAGTTGCTGTGTGATTACCAAGCAATGATGGTTTATACCACTAATTCCCTTAAGGGTTACTGGATTGAGGCTAAACTCTTGTGAAAGACCCTTTTGATGGAGGTTGATCAATCTGAGTATCAGTGTGACGAAAAGACCGACACTTACGAATCTATGGCAATTCCCGAAACCACGACCAAGGAAACAACTCCCAGCACGATACAAACACACACACACAGTAGTTTACAGTTGCTGACTTGAGAGGTTTTAATCAACGATCAACAGTAAGGTGTTGAGCGCCAGTGAAAGTGAAATGAGGTGAAGATATGGAGCACAAGTAGCATGCAATGGTGAGGATAATGGGAGGGCCTTGAGAAAATACTAGCCGACAGCAACATTTGCCACGTTTCCCATTTGCGAAAATTCTACAGACCCTGCCGTGAATCAAACCCAGTTCACCTTGATGGGAGACAGGCATCTGCAGGCTTAGGTAATAGGGAGTGCAAACCGCAAAATAAGATCTACTTTTACGAGATTAATAATACAAGTAAGAATATAGTTTAAAACATTCTTCACAAATAGCTTGCATTACATTAAAATTTTTTTTAATTTTTTGGCTATTTCAAATTTGTAGATTGTCTGATGAAAGTACAGAATTGGCAATATAATTTTTTATTTTCTCAATGGCATATAGCAATCAGCGGCGCAGCTGCACCCCCTGTGCAGGCACATAATGGGAGACGTGGTACGACTGGTACACCACCACAGCCCCACAATAGAACAAAGTGTGCAAGCTGTAGAGGACCAGCCAGTAGGGACAGAGCTCGTGTTGACTCACAGCGATGCGGTTGTGCTCCAGATGAAGCTCCTTGAGAGCGTCGCAGCCGAGGAGTTCCGGCACCTCCGTCAGGGCGTTGTGCTGCAGCAGGAGTATCTCGAGGCGCCGCAGCTCGCCCAGCGGTGGCAGCGACGGCAGCTCGTTGTGACTCAGGTCCAGTTCACGCAGCACTGTCGGCAAGTGCACGTGGCTATCAGCCATGTCCCGACAACCCCATTGTATACATCGCTCCTCCACGTTCCCCACCTTTCATACGGGATCTATGCATTTTGCCACTGGACTAACAAACTAATTTTAACAGAAAACAAAAGTACAACATTTAAACTACATACTTGCAAACAAAAATTGGATTTATTACATACCCTGCAATTAGTTATTAAAACCAAAATTTTAAAATTTGCAATAAATATACTGCAATTTATGCTATGCAATGTTAATCCAAAACTATTGGTAGTTTTTTGAAGCACACCAATTTTACACAAGATTACCACTTGGTGCATAATATTGTTTAGTAATTCTAGATTTCCCACAATACTTGAAGTCCGGTTTTACATTTGCATGAAAAGAAATGGATGTTACATTTAAACTCAAACTAAAACACTAGTGTAATATAATATTAAAAATTAAGTTTTGAACAGAACACCATGTCTAATTTCCTTTATTACAAGCTCAAAAACACACGTGTTTGAGCAATGGAATTTTTAGATTTATGTTTATTAACTAAAATTCAACACTTAAAACTTATTATTTAAATCACAGATAAACAAAACAATTCAACAATAGTACCCATTTAACTAAAATGTTTAGCACAAATCAAATGAATGATTCAGGGCATATAACATGCCATGTTAAAATTATGAAACAAAAATTTTTTTATAAAAATTATTTTGGTTTATTTTAAATATATATTTATGTTGGATATTCTCTAAATAAGAACTTGGGTAAAAACACTAATGGTGGTAGGTCAAAAAGATTCTCAAATCTATGCAATTGTCGTGTAACGCATTTTGGAGTAGAAGCCTCGCTAACCCCCTTCCAGTTGGCACGTGTCACGAGGCACGTGGACAGCCAGAACGGATCGCAGTTACACGTGTCAAGGTTGTGCCGAGTAAGAGCTGGCATATCGACGGAACACCCGAAAAGTGCTACGTAAATACATAGGAAAGCAGGAGAAATTGCAGAGCCAAGAAAAAGCACCTCTAGCTTCACGCCTGAGAAAACGGCTGACCAATTGAAAGTGGGGGCCACGAATACTCCTCACCCCTACCACCCTTGTAGTCAAACCGCGGAAAAATAAGCNTCAAAGCGCGGAAAAATAAGCTGAGATGGTAAATTCAAGGGGCAGATCACCACTTCTCCCGCCCCCGAACCTTCACGAACCATGGCACGTGGCTGAAGGGTTTTGTACTGAAGGCAACCACCTCCCCCCTTCCCCCAATAAGAGAGACACGTGGATAGTTCAAATAGGTAGCCAGGAGTTAAAATTGTGCAGTAGCATGCAATCAACGGAAGAAATATAACCCAGGTAGAAGTCCATCAGTTTTTTTGAGAATAAACGCCTTGTGTTTTGTAACCCGCAGAGCCGGAGGGTTAGGTTCATTTTACAGGCAAGGGGCACGCCTGCTAACTTTAGGGCGCGCGCCCGGAGTGAAGACAGCCGGGCGGCCAGGTAAGATGACCGCGAAGGGAGAGAGACATAAAGGGGAAGTCACAGCTGTGAAACACGTGGAGGCTAGCCCGGGCCAGAGACGAGATGAACCCGGACACAGAATAGGTTAGCTTACAGAGGCAACTATATGCCGAAACCGAGATTTTGGCATGGAGTGTGTCAGCGTCGAACAGACGAGGGGGGAATTGACGTGTGACGTATTAGGAGTATAAGAGCGGC
>NQII01002925.1:205283-250424 GCA_002778355.1 Clitarchus hookeri | reverse complement strand
CCCCCTTAGCTAACCACGGGGCAATGTGGACACGCACAGCGGAGAAATAGCTGACAGAGTAAGCTATGGAAAGGGTGTCACCTACCCCTCCCCTAACCATCAGGAACCAGGGCACGTTTTTGAAATGCATTGTTCTGTTTCCTACCGCCGCCCCCTCGCCCCAAACAAGGCGACACGTGCTGACAATTAGGGAGAGAAACTGGAGAGCATATAAGCCTCTTTGCGGGGAGGGTGGAACCTTATCAGTAGACCTTCGAGCAGAGGAGTTGCATATCGCCGCGCAAAGAGAGCAGCCGCGCCGCATGCGGTCAGGGGCACATCGGACCCCCCGGCCACAACAGTACCTCAATACATGAGTACTNAGAGGAGTTGCATATCGCCGCGCAAAGAGAGCAGCCGCGCCGCATGCGGTCAGGGGCACATCGGACCCCCCGGCCACAACAGTACCTCAATACATGAGTACTTCAGTAGAACAGCAGTCCAGGGGAGACGACACCATACGCGGGCCTTTGCTAAGGCCGCCCACATCGCCGGAGCTCACCCACAGCCGACCACATACCAGCGCCAACAGCAGAGTTAAGTATCAAGTCGCCGTCCAGAGAAACACCCCCTCCACCTCGACGTCACCCAGTTAATACGAGTAGCCTAATATAGTACAACACCTCGGAAGTGTTTCTGTATGTTTTTTTTATAACTCGAGACAATATATCCATCCTTTAAAATGAAACACCAAAAGACTACATTATTGAAATACCCTCAACCTTCAGGTACCTTATAGTCTGTGCCTGGAGGAATTAACTCCGACCCTATGAACCACTCTTGTGTGCCACAGGTGGGGAATTGCGTCAAGTTTAATTGGCGCACAACAGTAGCGCCGTCAAGTTAAATTCGCGCCCTGACGAGTGGCGTAGCATCACAATATACAAGAAACCTCTATGTATTAAACTCAATTGAAATCTCGCATCCATAGAACATATTCTGTGGTCCCATTTTTTGATTTATCTGCATTTCAAGACCACGTTCATTGAAAATCTAGGTGTATTGAAATTTTTTGTCAGTCCGCTGAGAAATGATGGATAGAGAATCCACTGTATTGTAACAAGTCGCCTAGGGGCATATCTGTGTTCAAAACGAATGGAGGTCTTAATATAAAAATAAAAATTATTAAATTTAATTTCTTCATTTATTCATAATGTTATAAAAATTCAAACAGCTAAATTTAACTGCCTATTTCTACTATAAACACTTAATAGGAGTATCTGTAAGCAGAATATACGCAAATCTTAATAAAAAGTTAATGTCCTTATCACTGTCGTACCCATTACAGTCACTGAATCCTCTTAATCGACTGCTCAAAATGCCCATCCATGCGTGTTGCGTATCTCATCACATGCAGCTACAATCTTGGCAACCACGTCCATTATTGTGACTTCGAAATGTCTAACACTCGCACATCAAGTCCCACTTTCTGACAGTCCAGCTGGTAAGTCTGAAACTCCACTCTCCCAATGCTTACACACTACTCTCACCGGTCACTGCGTCGTTTCTCATCGCTTCAATGGTTCCACACACCTGGTGCTAATGTTTGTACAAGTCTCCAGACTCTCAACACATAGACACACGATGGCTTATGTAACTCAGCTGGCCTGGTCCAGAAGGTTCTTCGTAGCTCCCGTCGTGCTGAGGATGATTTGAAGGGGGGGATGACCACATACTTTCCTGTGACTACCCACCAGACATTCAATCTTCCAAGGATGGAAGTGGCATCACTCCTGATAACATTATTATAGTACGTGCCACGTGCTAGTGTTACTGCGACCGCTTTGTAGCTCTGCCTGCTCTTCTCTGGTTACCAGTGATGCCCTTGAAGTACTTGCTTCGCGCGGCAGAGGTGCAGGGCAAAGGAAGGGATGCAGAGCAGCTGCATGTAACAATCTCTTACTTAATTCAAGCAGAACTAAAAAAAAAAATAATGTCAAAATAACGGCTTACAACTTCCTACACCTCATCCATGTCCTGCGCAAGAACTTACGGAAATGTTTAGTTCAATTAGTTCAGAGATATGACAATGTCTTACAATAATTGTTGTGTGAACAAACACAAAGCGAAACATGACGTGCTATACATGAAGCAATTACATGCTCATGTGTCACTTCTGCTCTATTGTTCCTTTTCACTGGCAGACCCTCTCTTTGTAAAAAACCTGATCCTGTCATCACACTACCAGACGCCAAGGTCTATGAAGGAGTCTTGATAGGTAGATGACAGATCAGGTAATCACATCCCTGTTTTGCCTGAGAGGGCATTCTCAATAATGTGTCAGCTCTGACCACAGAATAATTAAATGTTCCTTGGACCTTAATTTCAAAAAATTTTGGGAAACAGAGGAACTGCCTTAAGCAAATAAATATTACTGGACGCCATGTATAGTAAAAATCCTTTGCGACATACTTCACGTTAACGTAGCTTTGACTTTAACATAAGATTTTCCATTCTCCCCCAAATACCCTATATGTACCAAATATGTAAAAATATTTCATTCAACATACAAAATTTACATTAACTTTCAGTAGGGTGAAGATTATCATACCCAGTATCTTCCAAAATGGGATTAATCGAATGTCCATACGCAGGCTTTATGCAAATCAGTTTTTGTTTACCATTGTGACGCATAAAATATCATGCCTATTGCCGAGGCACATTCTGTAAATTGTTTACGTATACATCGCAAACAACAGAGTCTTGCTGTCGACTTGCAAAGCAGTCGATCATGTTGAGTCTATCCAGATTAATGGTGCTAACATGCAGCACGATCTTGAATTATTCTGTACATAAACGTAAAATGCATAAATGAAAAACCATTATGTAGATGTGTTTGTATCACATCTCATAACATATAGTAAACTCCCCAACAAAAATGACTGTAAAATTGCTACCTCCATAAAAATTTTAACTAATCAATTATAACCCTTAAAAAATTTATAAACTGTGCTACGAAGTGCATTTTCTCCTCGCATGAAGAAGGTTTCCAGCGTCTCCTGCGTAAAATAAAAATGATTATTATATGAAATATTAATTTTAATCAATAAGCAGATGTTTTGCGAATTAAATTATACCCACAAGCATTAACTTTATGCCCCCTTATCGCCAAAAATGATCATTAACATCAAGCGGCATGTTTTACCAAGTGCGATATCCATTTTCTAAGTGCTTCATGTAGGAAAAATAAAGAGGATGTGGTACTGAAATATTAATTTATTTCAAAAGATAAATATCTTTTGAATAAACTTCCTTCAGTGTTATTTGTTAAGGTTAAAAACTGTGATTTTTTTTTTCGAAGGAAAATTTAACAATAAGTAAGCAGTGTGAACTAATTGCAAATGACCACACATTAAGAATTTTATGTTTGCAGGATGTAATTTGTGTATTTTCGTATTTTAGAAAGAAAAGTTTTATCCTCACTTTAAAAAAAAAAAATTCTTTGTAATTTCATACCCATTTTATTTACTGAAATAACTAACTGTGTCACAATTTCATGAAGGCCATGTTGTAAAGGTTTAAAAATAAAGACTTTTAGTATAAAGTACTTTCATTACCAAGTATAGAAGTTTAGGCTTCATTCACGTACATTATAACAAGACTTAAAAAATATATAAAAGGACAGGAACTGAAGTACTCACAGTCTAGCACTTGTCGACAGGCACACACACAAGGGACGACACTTTCTTCACGTGGTTGCAGATCGCAACATTTCGCTGGCTAAGCCGGCTTCACCNAAAGAGGGGGGGGGGGGACTGCTAAATATAAATACATATACAATAGCAGGTTCCATCAAATATTACTTGGCATGTCAAAAACATTCTTATTCCGAAATAATTTTGTTTCCAACCTGTCCAAGATTCCAAGACATTGATTAATTAAAAATAAATAAATAAATAAATAAATAAATAAAATAAAAAGTTTACAATTTATGTTGCTCATAACCATATATGACAGAATTAGTAATTAAAATCTCATTGACAAGCAAATTAAATTCTATCACTCCATAAACCAGATATGTTAAATCATTAAACGGTGACTGCAATTTTCTTTTGAAACAGCATTTGGGACATGCAATAAAAATATTAGTTTCTAAAAATAATAATAATATACATACTAAGCAATGTTAAAAACCTCAGCAAGGCAATAATTAAAAGTCATTACAATATAAAGCATGTTAGAAGGCAGAGTAATATTTTCCTTTTCACAACTTCAACACATTTAACAAGCTGTGTTCTTACGTCTAGCATTGAGGCATGCGACACTGACAATGTCCTTTATGTGCCGGCAGAAATCATTCACTGCGTACACAATGTTGGCAGTGTCAAAAGAGTAGATAATTAGTCTAAATGGCATGGCAGTTCCTTTCATTGATTGGCTGTGCGAGGCTCTGCGAATACACCTTGGGTCTGATTGGCTAACATGAACTGTGAAAGATTCCCTGTTAGCTGATATACCAACCGACGAGTAGGTTATCAGACTTTGATTGGTGAATTGGTGCCATTTTGCTGGTGCGTACGGCTGGAGTTTGCGATACAGCGGATGTTTCATCTCTGTATACTTAACAACTGTGTGGCAGTACACGCAAATGAGAAACTCAAGGTTAAGGGAGGTGAGGGAAGAGTGTGACCACCTAGGTATATCCCAGGCAACATAAAAAGGAAGGCCAACAGAAATGTCCCCCGAGTGAAACTGTACAGTATCTGAATTTGGGTTACCCAACAGGTACGCAAGAATTAGGCAGGAAAATGGAACATGTGTTGCATGCCAGACAATTCACAATACTGGCTGGCACACTATATCACACCCCTCAATAATAGTTTTGCACCGTGTAATGAGTTGTACGTGAAGGATGTTCGCTGGGACAGTAGACGCATAACAAAAAGACGTTTGTCACTGCTGGTGTGGTATTCGGTACAGACCGTGTATTTGTATCCCATTGTAGAGATTCAGAATGTTTGTTTATCTTGTGCTATTTGTGTTTTGAAGTATTTCTCAATGTTTTGAAGTGCAATGCAAATACTTGTGTGTTTTAGTATGAAAGTATTGTTTGTTCACATTTTTTTCTATGGTACCATTTTCAAAGTTTTGTTTTGACAGATGTTAAGTAAAAGTAAACATTGTTTGTTTACAATCAAAGAAGTGAAAAAGAAACAAAATGTATTTAAAAACTGCTTGCTTATTTTATGGAAAAGGTTGTTTTAACATGTTTATTTGCTGTTAAGAAGTGTATTTCTTAGAGTCACCAGCGCCAGCAGTCGCTGACCTTCACCACCTAAGAACTGTGTTTACAAGTTTTCGGGAATGTGCTGTAATCTCAACTGCCTCTCCCTGCTGCTGCGGACAGTAGGCTCTCAGGTGCCCCGGCTGTTTGGGTGGGGGCGGCGAGGAGGTTCTGTAGCACGGACCCTGGAAGTGACGTCCCACACAGCGTCTGCATTTCCTTCGATGCCATCATCGTCTTCAGCTGCTCATATCAGACGTCGGGGCGTAATTAAAGTCCTTTTCAAAGTGTCTATATTAATTATAGTCAATTCACGCTCATTATTACCACAGGTTCAGTCTGTGTGTTGCCATCATTTGAAACGTCCTACACTCACGCACCCAGTTCAATAGTCCCGCCTCCCAGTATTACCTCTTCACTGCACCAATGCTCGCGTTCCGCATATTTTACTCCCGCTGGTCACTTCCGTCACCACTCGCTCTACTGGCTCGTCGTCTGTTGCTTAAGGTCGCACAATTGCCCAAACTCCAGACTCTCGTTAACTAACGGCTCAGAGGCCCGTCGTGCTTAAATAATCTCAGTGTCGCCAGATCTTGGAAGGTTGTCTGCACCCCTAGTCACGCTGAGGGAGGCTACAGCAACAATCAGAAAATACTTACCTTAGAAATTCTATCCGCCAAAAGTCAGAAGTGTGGAAGATACAAAAGGGTTATCGCAGGGGCACACGATGGCATGCACGGCTGCATCACTTTGTTCCTCAAATTACGGCATGGCCTTCACACACCCCTTTGCTTGCACCGGATGGGTCCAGAGCAGCGACCACATAACAATATTCTAAAATAGAAAACGTGCTTCCTCAGGCACCGAGGCAATGCTAACTCACCTTTTCTTCACCACTTCACTTTGGTTTTAAACTTAACAGTTCTTCACCAGAAATTCTCAATTTTCCTTTCAAAAAACTCTTGCCAACAACACAGTGAATGCAACCATATACTGAACTGTTCTCTTGCCTGAGGAAGCCAATTTTGAGCGAAGAAAATATTTTGTTAATTATCAGATATTTTTCCTTCACATTTCAGTGTTCATTTACACATTGTCATCGTATCCCGGTAGCAGGGTATAAAGCAGAACACCCCTTATATATGGTCACCGACAGTGCAAGATACCGGAGTGAAGATGGGGAGGTTTTGGCATGAAGGTATTTGCAAACTTGAGGCCCGACAGGCATTTCAAGCTGTGATCAGAGACTCGTACTCTTCAAAGCCTTGGAGACCAGTATAAAATATTTATAATTCTTTTTCAAGGTCATCATGGCAAAAGGACTATGAATATTATATATTTCAATTAATTATCAAAGTGTCTTTATTAGCATTTTGTTATTTTCTAGTGTAAGGGTGATTGAACTGAATGTAATGACTGAGTGGCAGCTTGAAGCCTCCTCCTGGCCTCCATCTCAGCAGTCTGGATTCAACTGCAGTCGAGGATGGACATACATCGCTTGGGAGCTCTAAGATTTGTCATCAACTTTTATAGTCTTGGCAGTAGTCAAGTAATTTATGAATCACTTTTTGTTTTGCATCTCACTTCATCACCCCCACAACCGCAGCAGACTCATTCATTAGTTGCGTTCCTATATGGCACGTTCCATACATGGAGATTCTTTTATATATATGGTACCAGCTGATTCCGCACTTAAGTAGGTTAATATCGTGGTCGGCAAAACCAGTGCACTGGAATCCACATTTTTCTGGCTGTCATTTTAANATTTTCTAGTGTAAGGGTGATTGAACTGAATGTAATGACTGAGTGGCAGCTTGAAGCCTCCTCCTGGCCTCCATCTCAGCAGTCTGGATTCAACTGCAGTCGAGGATGGACATACATCGCTTGGGAGCTCTAAGATTTGTCATCAACTTTTATAGTCTTGGCAGTAGTCAAGTAATTTATGAATCACCTTTCGTTTTGCATCTCACTTCATCACCCCCACAACCGCAGCAGACTCATTCATTAGTTGCGTTCCTATATGGCACGTTCCATACATGGAGATTCTTTGATATATATGGTACCAGCTGATTCCGCACTTAAGTAGGTTAATATCGTGGTCGGCAAAACCAGTGCACTGTCTGTCATTTTAAGTATACATATGGAGAGTTGTGGATTGTTGGTATTTTGTAATTGACTACATGTTGAATGTGTAAGGTGTTGAGTGCTGTCAATGAACGACCTTGTTTTGCAAGTTGGTGTTGGAGAGACTTTCCTTGCTTTCCTATTGCGAGTTCCTGCGGCGTGCAGTGCAGTCAGAACAGCAATGCGGGGCGGGCTCAGCCATCGTACTCTTACAACACGTGCTCAAACCATGGTTGCCAATACTCATGCTAGCCACACACATGAGTTAACCCACCCTAATCTTTAACAGTTTAACAATTTCAATGGAATTATTTGTAGATTAATTTTTAATATTCTTCAGACTATGTTTTACTGAGAATATCCTTTCTTAGGATATAATATAGGTGTCACTTACTAGGCAAAGTGAAAATTTGGTCTCTGAATAGGTATGAGAAATAGGGAGACAGAACGGTAAATTTCGGTTTTACACATGCTAAGAAATAAAGAAAGAAAAAGTAAAAGAATTGGTAAAATTTGATAATTTTTCACATTAAAACCGGAAAACGAGTGATAAAGAGTTCTTAATATTTTAACCTGCAATTTTACTGTTACATAATCCTTACAAGCTTCACTACAAATTCCACAAACCAATAATGTTAATTTTCATTACAAAAAAATAAAAGAGTAAAAATTAAAACAAATGAGTTAAGCATCAGCTAATAAAATCAGTGAGTGAATTAAAATGTGTGATACAGGAGACGTCAGATGAAATATCTCTAAAGTTACCATATGTACAATAATTGTCTTTTTAAACGAAGTAAGCCACCTGCATATATACAAACGTATGAAAATAATGATGCATTGAAGGTCTGGCAGTAAAGTCCCATCACTTCTGTAAGAACTGTACAAATGTCACTAGTACTTACCCACTGCGAGGCTGCACGAGAAGATAACAGAGAAAGAGAAAGAGAGGGTGTTAATGTTACTAACCTCGGAGATTCATGAGGTCAGGAGGTATGTCAACCAACTGGTTGTGAGAGAGGTTTATCTTGGTTAGCCGTGTTAGAAAGCCAGTACCTGCGGGGATGGTAGTAAGGCAGTTGTGCGCCAAGTCCTGGAAACGTTCACAGTGTTAGGTCACACGAAACCATTGCTACGTTCAACTGCGGTGGAAACAGAATGCAACCTCAAGTCAACACTTCCCAGTTCCAACACTCCAATCAGTAGTCGAGGCCGCTTTGCCTCTCTGCAGGACATTTACAAAGTTCATCTGGGGATTTAAGAAGTGGTTAGTACACAAACTGAGTTAACACACATGCACCTTGCTGTACATTATGTAAAAACTCTAAGTTTCAGACTTAATTAAGGTTGCCAACCATCCCGTGTTGTATGGAATTTCCCGTATTCGGGGGTCCGAAAGAATTATCCGATATGGGCACCCGACAGGATGTCAAATATCCTGTACTTCAGACTTCTTCAAAATATAGTGAACATTAATAAACACAGCATCAGTAATTTACCGCTAATGTAGGTACGTTTACTCTGACGCACTAATCCAATGGCTACGGATAGTTAATACTGACGCAGCACGTGACATTTGACTGTCAAGTGCATTCATGGAAGAAGCACTTGCTGAGATGTGTACAGTATCTATTCCTCCTATTAGCGGGTGCTGGTGTTGCCAATTAATCAGAAATTCAAAACACGATGAATGACTATAATTACAACTAATATTTTGTTGTACATGTTCAGAGAAAATGTTGACTGGTATATAATACTGGCTTTTTCACATTGAAAATTGTATTAAAAACTGCTGTTTTTATTTAGTAATTAGGGGTCGGAGGTGTGTCAAGTTGTCAGAAGTTTCCCTCATGGAGAATCTGAAGTTGGTAAACCTACACTTGCTTCATTACTATTCACTCTGAAAGCGTCATTACTGACACAGAGTGTACCGACAGTCAGTACACTCTTGTCACATTGCAAGGACGCATGCAAGTAAGAATGGTGTTGGTTGCGTACAACTGGAAACATTATCAATGAGACATGGTGAGCGGTAAAACAGGCGGTTGGAGGAAATGCATTTAATGTCTACGAGTGCTATGTTCAGGAAACAAATAGTTCAGGAGGTTGTATTTTTGCTGTAATTCCACATTCCTAGAGATGTCTGTACAGGCTGACGCCAATATGGTGGAACACAGTCTTAAAAGAAGCAATTACCGTGTCTTATCACAGCTCTCCAACATCGCCAAAGAATGAAGAAGAGGGCGGGAGAAGACATTTACTCACCATTTCAAAATGGTTTCCAGAGTTGTATTTGGACTAGGTTCTTCATTTGCAAACTTTATTTTTCTAACTAGCCTGTTTATTTATTCGCAAGTTAACTCAACCACGCTCAGGCCATGCACGTGTGGACGTGATCTGGTAACTGACCTTCGACTTGTAGCTCCACAGCTGTCTTAAATGTCTCTTTTATGTAAGATTCTTTTTCCCAACAAAGTATTTTGTGTTAACAGCAATAAACGTACTCTCATTGAAAACTGAACATACTTTTGAAATGGGAAGCTAAACACTCTGTTTCCATGCCACTGTTTTCTACTTTCATTTATCAGTTGAAAAGACAATGAAACATATGTACAAATGTTATAAAATACAAGAGACAACAACACATCTTGCAAGTAAACAAAAAATGTATATACAAAGTTATATGCAAACAAAGGCTCCTTTGAAGCATGCATTAATGAGTAATATACAGTACATTGATATTAATATACAGTCACAAATAAGAAGATACAGTTCTTAGTGTTACTTATTACAACATAAAATTACATTCTACTATACTGTACGTAGAAGAGAATAATAATAGTTATTTTACGCATAAGAAAGATTACGTATTTACATATTTACAGCTAAGTCTTAGTATACGTTGATATGTTAAGCAAAATGTATCAAATTTTTTATAAAAGCAAGCAGGTTTTGTTACTGTGTAAGGGCATCAAACCATAGACTCTGACTCCACGTTATCAGTTCGGGAGCCTCTACTGGGCAAAATCTTACAAGAATTGTTTATCACTTACTGTTACCTTGATGGACGTTCAAGAGTTGGAACTTTTTTAAGCAACCTAGCGTTAAGAAGAAATGCAAGTTTAATTTAAGTAACACAAGTGTGTAGTAACTACCAACACAGTTTATGGACATTTGAAGACCCATTTCAAATACAAGAATTTTCCAGACCATGTTGTGTCATCAATGGATACGTGTTGAGTGACATATGCACATACTATTATGAAGTCGTACTTGTGCATGTTTACAATCGCACGACCATCAAGTACACATTTGTTGTAATGGAACTGTCTTGAAAATAAACAAAGAACAAAACATATGACAGCTGCTGCATAATACTAGTGATTCAAAAAGCATAATTTATTGCAACACACTTGTCATAATGTTAAACAATACATGCAACCATTACAAGGGAGCGACACTAACATGCGTCCCTAGACCCCCATCGCTCCTATGCAGAAGACACTCAAATTACATAGGTAAAACTGTGACTTTATTGCACACATATTTAACTACAGTCATATAGCTGTCTTTTTCTCCTACCTTTGAAAAAAGAACTGTGGAGGCAGGCTCTAAAAATGTCAATTTTTGTATCTTTGACTACACTTGATGAAAAACAAAATTGTACATTATATTAGTACTATTTCCCTTTGCTGCCAAAAATTGTATTCCCAGAACATTTATTTACTGAGATGTATTCCGGCAAACAATTCCATAGGAAATATTTTAGCAAACAGACTTCTTTAGAAGCAAACAATTCTTTGTGATTCAACTATTGTGGCACCGCACATGCCAGAACCTGTCAGGACTATCATACTCGACGCTCCAAAAGCTGCATCGTTATGAAACTGAGAGACAAGGGGGTGCTTATACAAAGGGTGCGGGTGGGAGAGCTGTAGGAAAGGGCTCAGTACCTTCCCCTCAGAAAAATTTTGTTACATATTTTGGAGTATTTTTTAACTACTGTATCTTGAAATAAAGTGCAAGATGTTTTTAGTTGTCTCCATAACTAAGCACTTTATTATCAGTTTAAGTATAATAGTAACGTGAATAGTAACGAGGAAAATAATTAGAAATAAAGTGAGATGAGATAAAGTACAGATACAGGGCTGACGGAGATTATAGAGGCGGCAAGAATGTGAGGTGGTACGGCACATCAAGAGGACGAGAAGTGAGAAGTTGACAAGAAGGATGTTGGAACTAAAGTACGATGACAAAGGCCACGAGGATGACCACAGAATAGAAGGGNCTTTTATGTAAGATTCTTTTTCCCAACAAAGTATTTTGTGTTAACAGCAATAAACGCACTCTCATTAAAAACTGAACATACTTTTGAAATGGGAAGCTAAACACTCTGTTTCCATGCCACTGTTTTCTACTTTCATTTATCAGTTGAAAAGACAATGAAACATATGTACAAATGTTATAAAATACAAGAGACAACAACACATCTTGCAAGTAAACAAAAAATGTATATACAAAGTTATATGCAAACAAAGGCTCCTTTGAAGCATGCATTAATGAGTAATATACANGTAAACAAAAAATGTATATACAAAGTTATATGCAAACAAAGGCTCCTTTGAAGCATGCATTAATGAGTAATATACAAGACATTGATATTAATATACAGTCACAAATAAGAAGATACAGTTCTTAGTGTTACTTATTACAACATAAAATTACATTCTACTATACTGTACGTAAAAGAGAATAATAATAGTTATTTTACGCATAAGAAAGATTACGTATTTACATATTTACAGCTAAGTCTTAGTATACGTTGATATGTTAAGCAAAATGTATCAAATTTTTTATAAAAGCAAGCAGGTTTTGTTACTGTGTAAGGGCATCAAACCATAGACTCTGACTCCACGTTATCANTTTTAGTATACGTCGATATGTTAAGCAAAATGTATCAAATTTTTGATAAAAGCAAGCAGGTTTTATTACTGCGTAAGGGCACCAAACCATAAACTCTGACTCCACGTTATCAGTTCGGGAGCCTCTACTGCGCAAAATCTTACAAGAATTGTTTATCACTTACTGTTACCTTGATGGACGTTCAAGAGTTGGAACTTTTTTAAGCAACCTAGCATTAAGAAGAATTGCAAGTTTAATTTAAGTAACACAAGTGTGTAGTAACTACCAACACAGTTTATGGACATTNCATTAAGAAGAATTACAAGTTTAATTTAAGTAACACAAGTGTGTAGTAACTACCAACACAGTTTATGGACATTTGAAGGCCCATTTCAAATACAAGAATTTTCCAGACCATGTTGTGTCATCAATGGATACGTGTTGAGTGACATATGCACATACTATTATGAAGTCGTACTTGCGCATGTTTACAATCAAAAGACCATCAAGTACACACTTTGTTGTAATGGAACTGTCTTGAAAATAAACAAAGAACAAAACATAGGACAGCTGCTGCATAATACTAGTGATTCAAAAAGCATAATTTATTGCAACACACTTGTCATAATGATAAACAATACATGCAACCATTACAAGGGAGCGACACTAACATGCGTCCCTAGACCCCCATCGCTCCTATGCAGAAGACACTCAAATTACATAGGTAAAACTGTGACTTTATTGCACACATATTTAACTACAGTCATATAGCTGTCTTTTTCTCCTACCTTTGAAAAAAGAACTGTGGAGGCAGGCTCTAAAAATGTCAATTTTTGTATCTTTGACTACACTTGATGAAAAACAAAATTGTACATTATATTAGTACTATTTCCCTTTGCTGCCAAAAATTGTATTCCCAGAACATTTATTTACTGAGATGTATTCCGGCAAACAATTCCATAGGAAATATTTTAGCAAACAGACTTCTTTAGAAGCAAACAATTCTTTGTGATTCAACTATTGTGGCACCGCACATACCAGAACCTGTCAGGACTATCATACTCGACGCTCCAAAAGCTGCATCGTTATGAAGCTGAGAGACAAGGGGGTGCTTATACAGAGGGTGCGGGTGGGAGAGCTGTAGGAAAGGGCTTAGTAACTTCCCCTCAGAAAAATTTTGTTACATATTTTGGAGTATTTTTTAACTACCGTATCTTGAAATAAAGTGCAAGATGTTTTAGTTGTCTCCATAACTAAGCACTTCATTATCAGTTTAAGTATAATCAAACGAGGAAAATAATTAGAAATAAAGTGGGATGAAAGAAAATACAGATACAGGGCTGACGGAGATTATAGAGGCGGCAAGAATGTGAGGTGATACGGCACATCAAAAGGATGAGAAGTTGACAAGAAGGATGTTGGAACTAAAGTACGATGACAAAGGCCACGAGGATGACCACAGAATAGAAGGGAGGAGCAAGTGGCTGAGAAGGTGAGGAGCAGAGGCAGAGACTAGGGAACAGTGAGAGAGGGAGAGTGGCGAAGAGACATAGGAAGATGGAGGCATTTTACCAGCTGACCCAGCCACAGTCAAGGAAGATGATGATGATGATGAATGTGAGTTTCATAAGCAAAGCAGCCGCTGTGTGTCGATGTGACAATACTCTGTGGAGAGGAGGCCTTACGAGCTGCTCAAGCATGATGAGGTCCGCCATCTCCTCGGCGAGCACAGACAGCTGGTTGTGGGACAGACTGAGCTGTCTCAGCTCACGCAGCAGGTAGAAGGCCGCGGGGATGCCCATCAGCTTGTTGCGGCTGGCGTTCAGACGCTGCAGCCCGTGGAGGCAGCCGAGTTCCCGCGGCAATGCCTCCAGGCTGTTGTCCTGGATCTGCAACCACGTGTTGTGTGACCTCAAGATCTTCAGCAAACGTAATTACTTGACTGAGAGCACTAAACCAACATGGTGAACATGCCACACCAATACTGGTTCTCTACCCACACACAGCATGACAACTGAGTTGGTATGCCAGATGTTCACAACATGCCTNGCCACACCAATACTGGTTCTCTACCCACACACAGCATGACAACTGAGTTGGTATGCCAGATGTTCACAACATGCCTTAACCTTCCTCTGCCTAAATGTGTTAGTAAACACACTAAAATGCAACACCATCAAAAACCTGCAAAGATAGAGACAAAACTCTCTATCATCAAATCAATATCCTTTTCTAACTCTGAATGTTGTTTTATCTCATGTACAAACACACAATTTTAATTCATATTGTGGGTGACAATTTTAACAAAATCCTTAGTTCGATGCTCCATTCAGCTACTAGCTCACAAAACTGTCAATTTTTCCTTCCATATACACTAGTAATTATATACACATTTAAAAATTAGCAGAAAAATTAAATAACTGTGGTTGACTTACAAACAATTGCAAACAGGAGTTGACTTNGCCACACCAATACTGGTTCTCTACCCACACACAGCATGACAACTGAGTTGGTATGCCAGATGTTCACAACATGCCTCAACCTTCCTGTGCCTAAATGTCTTAAACACACTAAAATGCAACACCATCAAAAACCTGCAAAGATAGGGACAAAACTCACTATCATCAAATCAATATCCTTTTCTAACTCTGAATGTTGTTTTACCCCATGTACAAACACACACTTTTAATTCATTTTGTGGGTGACAATTTTAACAAAATCCTTAGTTCGATGCTCCATTCAACTACTAGCTCACAAAACTGTCAATTTTTCCTTCCATATACACTGTTAATTATGTACACATTTAAAAATTAGCAGAAAAATTAAATAACTGTGGTTGACTTACAAACAATTGCAAACAGGAGTTGACTTNGTACACATTTAAAAATTAGCAGAAAAATTAAATAACTGTGGTTGACTTACAAACAATTGCAAACAGGAGTTGACTTAAGTGCAATTCCTAGTAAAAAAAAAATTTTATATCTCAAGGTTATAAGGAAGCCGTCCCAAGACTGATATGCATTCGCAGGAATCTGAATTTCACACAAATTAGATTTGAAACAGTATGACATTATTACACACAAAGTAAGCCATTGGATTAAACTGCAGATGCAACTTTGTAATGTTCTTCTTTCTTTAAAGAAACTGCACAGGAATGCCCTAAAAATTTAATTTAGTTATTTGCATTATTTTTTCTCTTTAAATGTATTTAACAGGATAAAAGTAAAAAATAAGTGGCAGACAATATTAATTTTTTATCTATCCTGGAAAAAAAAACAGTATTTACAGAACCTTTTTTTGCCAAGTTATGCGGATAGGTATGCATGAACACTAACTTTACACACAAGATTTCTCTGTAGTCCCCTTAAGCTAATCCCTGGTGCTATAGGAGTTAGTGCATGCCAACCTACTGCAAAGTTTTTGCCCTTAATGCTACTTGCTCTGACTGTTGTTTTTCCTAAGGAGACTGCTGAGTAACGCACACTAAAGCACTAGCACTCACGTTGAGCACATTGAGGGAGTCAAGGTTCTTGATGCTGGCAGGGATCATCTTGAGGGCGTTGGAGCTAAGGTCAAGGCTGGCGAGCGGCACGTTCTCCCACCACTTGTCGTCTGGCTCACGGTCCAGCCGCACCTCCAGCGCGCGAACCTCCTCCTCGTCCAGGTCGTTGAGGCGCCACACCTTGCTGGGCACTGTAACACAGCCTCACGTTGACCGCCGGCACCAACTGCGCGTCTCCGAAGCTGAGCGATTTTCCTCAAGGGTTCCACCTTCCTGCAGTTATTTGGCACGTTCGAGGTGCCGAAATGCGTGAGCTCTAATAAGACAGACTCTCGTTCGCTCACTACTTGCATCATTGTCTCTACGTGCAAGGCGCTCAACGAGCATGTAGTTTCTACATCAGCAACTTGCCTAAACGTGACTAAGTGGTCACCCTCTATTCTTATGGCACACTAATGAAAATACAAGTATGACAAATGTCTAAAGACTGCTGTGAAGTTTTTCTATAGGAAATTTAAGAGCTAAAACCCATTCTAAAAAAATACTTGTTTTAACCATTTCCATGCCATAAAAATAATACAAGTAATCCAAGTTGAAACGAGGAATTGCAATCATCTTTGGGCATGAAACCTTTCGTAAATGCTGTTTGTGCTCAGACACCGGTACAAAATATCTAACAGTTTTTGAGTAATGTGTTTCCTACCTAACCACTGCAGTGCACTTGTCAGTCACGTAAGGTCATCAAGATATTCATTATTTGATAGTTACACAACATAGTTATACGACAAACGTTACTGTTTTAAACTCGTAAACATTACTTAAAAGTACTATTTCCTTGCATAAAAATATTTTAGACCTCAAATGTTTTGCATATTGGCATGTCAAAATCACAATATTAGTGTTTTTGGGATAACTAACTTACTCACCAAAACAAGATAATTCACAATGAATTATTTAAATTGAGTTGCTTCAAGCAATATTTAAAATCTTGAAATGAGATGTTTTCGCCATTTTTAAAAAGTGAATAAAATAAGGAAATGTTAGCATATCTGTTATTTGCCGCAGTCTATGATATTCCATAAAATAATAGTTGCCTAAGCATACCTTCAAATGAACTAACATGTGACCTTTCAGACACCCTTCTTAAATTTTCTGTACATTTTTTTCCCCAAAAGTACTAAAATTGTGATTTTGACACGCCATGATGCATAAACTAGGTAGGTATGTTGCATAAAAAAATTTTTATGCGAGGAAAGTGTACTTTTGAGTAATGTAGTGTTAATCGAACTGCGTAGCAAGTTGCAATCTGTGGGAAATCTGACACTTGGTTCACCTGCAAAAAGGATTTCACTACTGAAATCAGTTTTGAATAAAATCAATTGTAAATTTTCACACAAAATGTAAATGCATTTTGTCTCCAAAGTTAAAACTCAAATACAGGAGAACCACACAACAGATTTCCAAGAAATATTTCAAACGACATTCGAATAACACGAACAATCATTGTGAGCTATGCATATCTTAAAGTTTTAAGGCAAAGTAAATGAAAATGTAGATAGGAAAATAGAAGGCATTAACGAGTTAGTGAATACAAGAAAATTAACAGTGTGAGTGAAAAGGTGGACGGATAGCGTAAAGAAAAGGATGGACAGTGTCAAGAATAAACTGAAACAGAAGATCAGTGCATTAGAGAAGGAATTGGAAAAATTCCTTGAGAAGTGGAGTTCTACTATCACCACACAGGCAGGTGAGAAAAGAAGGGAAGCAGTGAGAGTTGTATCCAACACAGCAACCTCTGAGGATAGTCAGCAGCTCCGCCGCATTGGTGCAGTGCAGCCTGGAGTGGGGAAGGGGGTTAAAACTAAGCCCGCCCCTTACGATGGCCAGACTTCTTGGCAGGAGTACCAATACCAGTATGAAATAGTACCAACATTGAACAGCTGGTCAGACAAATAGCATGCTTACTACCTCACAGTTGTACAAAGAGGGCCCCACACTGATCATACTGCAATCTCTGCCAGAGCGACATCGGCTGGGGTAACCCACACTGGTGTTGGCCTTGGAGCTACATTTCGGTGACGGATACCTGCAACATGCCCACCATTCCCAAATGCAAAACTGCACCCAGCAACCAGGCGTGTCACTGCAGGGGCTAGGACAAGATGTCGTGCAGCTGTCCCAGTTATCTCTGGAAAGGTGCCCCAAGGAGGCGTGTAACATCATCAAAGTATGTTTTTCATTGATGCCATCACCAACGCGGAGATACTGCAAGCGGTACGTCTGGCTGCACCCCACATGATGCAGATGACCATGAGTGACATCGCTTCCCGGGTCCAGGCTACAGAGCTTCACCACCCAAACAGCCTGAGTGTTGGTCAGGGTACTTGAGGACCTAGAGCAGGAACCCTGCACACACTGTGAAGCACAGCCATGAAAAGAGCCCACGGCATGGAGCCAGCCCCTCTCAGCAGTGGCTCTGAGGGTGACAGTTCAATGGAGGATGCGCTTCACAAGGCAAAGAACCGGCTGCATGAGATCGAGGAGGAGAGTGTAGCAGTCGACAGGAGCTACTAGTGCTTCAGGATACATCACACAAGGATCCAGCCACAACCTGCAGCATTCACCGCAAGTACCATCACATTTCATATTGGTAGACGTAGTCTAAAGAAAGATGCAACGGGAAATACTGTAGTTGCATCATCATTTCAAAATGATAATGAAAGGATCAGTCCTCCTGAAAGGCACCAACTACCATATTCTAATAGATTGAGAAAATCCAGCACTACTGCAAACAGGGGCATACAGAAAACTGGCATATTGCTAGGTACGCAGCAAGAACAACTTTTAATTGATACGCCTAAATTGACGTCAGGTCACAAGCCCAACGCAGCAGTGAGGGAACCTACCGAGAGTTTCCAAAATTCTTCTGTGGTTGTTCGTACATAGCAAGAGCCTTTAAGATATAGTGACAGGATGAAGACCCAGTATGACAGGAGAATGTCAGGCGTGGTATTTCAAGGATAACTTGTGTGGCTGTACAACCCACAGAGGCGGAAACGGTACTGTCAGAACCTACAGAAATGTTGGGAAGGCGCCTACAAGATTTCAAATTTGTCAAGGATCTTGAGCAAAGCCGAAGGCTGCCAACATTGTCTGGCATTCGAAGGTCAGATGTTGCAGAGTCTACTTGGGACAAACAGACTTGAGGAGGGGCAGTGTTATGTGTTACTGGTCTGCATCGCTTCCCTTGCCCTGTCCCGCACGAGTGAACGGAGAAGTGTATGAAGGCCAAGCTAGTAATGCGAAAAGTTGGTGGCAATTTACAAAGGCAAGCCACCGCGTGTACGAGATAAGTATATCTGGTCTTGTGTGCTCCTGACCTTCAGCAGATTGAATTTATGGGTTTATCTTTGAAAGGATGTTCTGGTCATTGCCCTAACCTCTCTCAGTGTGATTCGGGGTGCGGGGAAGCTTCTAGGTGGGGCCAGCAAGCATACTTAAGCCACAACGGGCCTCTGAGCCCATAGTTTCGAGGATTGTGCGCCAGGTATGCAAAGACAGTGAAGCAACGAGCCAACAGAGCGTCAAGTGGCGGCAGGAGTGACCAGTGGGAGTGAAGTCTGCAGACTGCGTGCATCAGTACAGTGGAGAGAGAGATTAACAGGCAGGACTATTGAACTGGATGCATGAGAGTAAGACATTTGGAATGATGGCCACAGGCAGTGTGAATAGGGCTATGTGTAAATAATGAGTGTGAATTAAGTGACTGTAATTAATTTAGAGACATTGGTAAAGACGGTAATTGTAAAGAATAGAAGCTTTTTTGAAGGAGACATAATAGACCCACAAAAGTTAAATAAATGGCTTTTGCACACCTTACCTGTTTCATATTTAGGAGGGCGTAATGATAAAATAAGCAGAACGTCGAAAANTTGCACACCTTACCTGTTTCATATTTAGGAGGGCGTAATGATAAAATAAGCAGAACGTCGAAAATAAAATAGATAACATTCTAGGAGTTCGGCCGCTTTGTTTACGTCGGACAGAATGTTGTATAGTCCTGTTTGCTGTGGATGTGTAGACGTTAGCGTAGGTTAGTTGCAGTTTAGATACAATACAGTGTGGTTCGTGGCGAGTGGAGTGTTGCTGCGTGCGTGAGTTGTGACATCCAAATCCGACCATGTGAAGGCTTGTGATTTAAGAATGGAGGGTGCAAGTACGAATGCATCTGTGTGTGACAGTCGTCTATGTGGTGGGTGTTACTGGGACATTTACCAGTTTGTTGAATTAAGATTGTTTGGCTTACCTAGGTGAATAAATTCACATTCTTCCGGTACGTTTTACTATTACTTAATTCCTAAAAGCTTAGGTTAGAATAAAATCCTAGGTTAGATTAAAACAGTTAAATCCTAGGTTAGAATAAAACCCTACAATTCTAGGTTAGGTTATAACAATAAAATTCTAGGTTAGATTAAAAATGTAAAAAAGTGATTCATTCATCGTGGGTTTAAGTTAGGTTAGATGGGCAGATATTAAGAAATTGGGTAACAAATGTTAAATTGAGGTGATTTCATATTTTCTGTGGGTGTATTTTTTTGTGATTTTACCTCACAATTTTTTCATAGCCCTCCCCACTATCGTTCTTGTGGTATGTAATCATAATATGTTAATGCCACTAGTAAATTTGTGTTCTGTATAATTAATAGAGTCGAAATATACCACTTTTCGGGATTTCTGTTATTTTCGAAAAAACAGCGGTAATTATCTAGTTTAGGGGCTTTTCTGAAAAACACAATAAAAATTTAAAATTATGATATATTTCTACTCTACTAATGATGCAGAACACGAATATACTAGGGGCATTAACGTCAGACTAATTTCGTAATATGTGCCCACCTAACCTAGCAAAACCTAACCCCACGATGGGCGAATCACTATTTTACATTTTTAAACTAACCTAGCATTGTTGGGTTTTACACTNAACCCCACGATGGGCGAATCACTATTTTACATTTTTAAACTAACCTAGCATTGTTGGGTTTTACACTAACCTATGAGGTTAGGGTTTTAAACTAACCTAGGATAGTAGGGTTTTACACTAACCTAGGATGTTTGGGTTTTACACTAAAATACGAATGTAGGATTGCAGGGATTTAAAGGAACCGTAAAACACACCAAAAGAATGTAAATTGACTCACCTAGGTAGGGGGCTGGTATAATTCCTCTGACGTTAATAGACACAAACAAACATATTTCGCAAGTTTTTTTTAATATGTTCTACTTATTTTAACACTACGGCCGCTTCAATATCAACTAGGTAAGCTATGCTGAATTCATTAAAACAACTTTTGTTGGCATAAAACGTTTCGTTCATAAACGTAAACAAACTGTCAGAAACAGTCATCTCACAAACTTGTTCAATTTTTTAAAATATGTTGCACTTATTTTAAAGCGATGCCCCTAGTATATTCGTGTTCTGCATCATTAGTAGAGTAGAAATATATCATAATTTTAAATTTTTATTGTGTTTTTCAGAAAAGCCCCTAAACTAGATAATTACCGATTGAAATTATTTAACCCAAGAATACAAAGCTGCCTGATCGACCCTGTAACTCAAGCATAGTCATGTGTGACGTACTTAAGTAATACCAGGTTGATAGTAATATCAACATTTAACATTTCAGAACTGAAATGTACTTTAAAGCATAGTGTTGTCTGTACTTTTCGTACGTTCGCTCAAAACTTTCCAGTTTATTTAGCCCACAATTTCTACCATTTTACTTCTGTCCGCTATTGAAATTGCGGCAATGTTCTGAAATACTTAACAGCAATCAAATAGTAGGTTGTACACCTGGCCATAGAAATAGTTTATTTAACATTTTAATGATTAAAAGAGCAATGTTTCAGAAACAGTTCGGTATATGATAATGATAGGAAGAACATGAGAGTTAACAACTTACCAAAACCTAAACCTCTTCCTGCAAGATTCAGAGCCCCGCATTTCCTCGCCTGCTTTATAACGTACTGCGAGAGTACTTTCGAATCTGCTTCTTCTGTTTGAGTGTGGAAAACTGGGTTTATTCTGCGCAATCTTGAATTCACTGCTCCCTTTTTTTGTTTCTTGTTTTCCTCCATCGTCGACACCTCTACAAGCCTGATGAGAATACGCACTGCAGCAATTTGCTAACACTTCATCACAGTTTACATTTACTTGCGCCTTCACCTAGTTTACTGCACGTCCCATTTTATTGCAAAACAATTACCCCTCTGCAGTCTGCAGGTTAACCATCAGTGAAAGTGACACATAACAAGTATACCGAATATTTATTCTCATTATCCTGTGTTCTTTTTGGTCGTTATTGAGAGCGGTGTAGTTTATAAGTACGTATGTAAGTACGTAACTATGTAAACGTTATACAGAAAGAAAGAATTTTAATGAAACATGAACAAAAAGGAAAAGGCATAAGCTACGTTCTGAAAAGTCATTGTGGTTGGGTTGGTGAGCTTTGTTCTCCCCTCCCTTCAGAAGTTAATTACTTCCCCTACTTCTGCCACAGTGTCCCATAACCTTGCCGCATTTCGAGAGGTCGACATTGTAGTCGAGAGACCGCCAAAGACGCGTTAACGTAGACGCACTTCCGTACTCCGAAATACGTTTTATTTGACAGCATGGTAAGTGTGATTTGAATAGTGATTCAACTTACTTTTAACCTTTATTATCACTGATGTCAATCTGCCGCATTGGGCATGTGTGGGTGGCATTTAGGATAAAAGAATTAAACTTTACTACATAAATGTAGGTAACTTATGAGTTGTTTTTCATGTACGCGAGGTAATATCGAGTTATTTCAATTTAGTTAGTAATTTGTATTATATATGTATATATTCTTTTATTTACATTGATTTTATCTGTTTATTGTAAAATACATTGTTATAAACTCCTAAAATAGACAAACGCTGTGGTGTTTGCTCTAATATGTAAAGAAAAATTAACTCTTGAGTGCAGTGTCAAATAGACTTAACTCATTATTTTGCAATAAAATTATTCGGCGTTTAGCAGAATCTTCATAGATACCTGTTACTTACATCAGAATATATTTTGTGAACATAATAGGGAAGACCACATGCTCATAACAATACAGCGATTTATTCATTACTGAAAGTCTAGCTGTCTATATTTTAAGAATCGTAACTCACAGCTTTGCTGACACGGACATTATTTCTGTCGAAACAATCGAACTGCACAATTTGATAATCGAAAAATAAAGTCAAACATTTTATACAAAAACGTACGAAATTAAGTTATTTTCGTTCAGTAACCCTTGTATTCATTGACCTTCACCTACACGGCTGCCGATTAGCAAGAAAGTTACCCTACCAACAAGCTCTTGTTCCGGGANGGGGGGGGGGATGACACCGGTAATATCTCCCCCTCCCCCCTTGTCCTCGGTAAAACTCACACATTGACTCGAAAATGATCTGTGAATTTTTTAAAACTGAAATGAAATAATATCAGAATTGTTAACAATACCTATGTTAATTGATGGCTCCCGCCTACCTGGAGCTTTCTCCCGCGTTTAATGCCGAGGGGCGCAGGAGCGATAAGGGCGACACTGCCTCGCGCATTAAGTACGCCATCGCCGCTAAGCGCAAGGCTCTGAACTGACGTGCTGTGTTATCGTAATCGTTAAAATGGTATAAAAAAATCGCAGTTTCCTTAATACTTTACGTAGGATAAATGTAAAATTGTACAGTCGTAGTGTAATAAAGTCCCACTGTCACAGATCTCACTGGCAGAGGAAGGCGTAACAGCGGAGGCAATGCACGTAGGTCCAGCGCCTTGCACGTAGGGGCGACGAGCCGCTGGGCGCTCGTGTTATTGTCGTCCTTATCGCCGTGCCTCAGGGCCGCGTAGTCTTAAGGGGCCTCCTTAGAGAAAACTTCTAAACACCTCAAGGTCACATCCGATCATAAGGAATCATTACGATGGCGATGGAAAATAGCATAAACAATCTTTCCTCGGAGTGGTAAGCGCTGACTAAAGGGTTTTAATACAGTAATCTATTCTGAACAGATATATCATTGTCACTTTAGTTTAAAACAATGTTTTACAGAGTAATAAATATCGTAAACAGAGAGCTGCTTACAGCGATTTGACAATTTTCAACGACCACATTTGTGTTTCAATAATCAAATTTACGAATTGACGAAAAAATCTCGACTTTCATTTTTTGCCGTAAAAAAATATTTACATAGAAATATTCCATAGTTTTTAAATTAGAATGGATAAAACTGCTTACAATGAGCACGCATGACAACCAGGGTGAGACAACCTTTGTGACATGCTTCGGAACAAACATACAAGGGCAACGGGAAATATAAAATATAGTACTGTGAAATCTCAACATCCTAATATCGCAGCTAATTCCCAAAGGAACGAAACCTCGCTTCCTGGCAATTGATGGGCAAACCAAACAAAGCCTGGAATTATGTTCGAGGCACAGAAGGTAAGTTAGTTAAGAGTAAGGAGATTTGGGCGGCTCTTTCAACATCGAGGTCTTGAGAGCCGATGAGAGTGAAAGGTGAGTATGGAGCAGCGCCGAAATGATAGGGCGCGGGGAACGGTAGATCCCCGAGAAAACCCGCCGACCAGCGGCATCGTCCGACGCGATTTCCACATGCGACCCCGCCGGGAATCGAACCCGGTTCGCCTAGGTGCGTGGCGAGTAGTCTGACCACTAGACCACCGCGGCCGCCACAGAAGCAAGGAAGCGATAAGGATGGCCCGTTAGCGGCTCACAAGCTGCCATCTATGCGTGAAGTATGGAACTTGTATGCAGTTTTCTTGTCCTGCTGCGGATAGCACTATTATTTAATTAGGGGGAAGTTTGTCAAAAACAAATTCAATGTAATTATCTGTATAAGTTACGCAGATACTCCCATAGTATATTTTAAGATAACTATGTCAGTCTGAAAATGCTGTTTTCCTTTGTTTGATGGGTCTCAAAATAATGCATGGAGTGATGGGAAACACGTTTTAGTTTTCAGTGGCTGTTTTAAGGGGAAGGAGGGGGGTGGGTTGTCTAAGGGGACTTGAGCCCCTCTCTTGGAGCTTGAATTTACAGTGAGTAAAATAAGATTATTTTTTAAATCATGAACATTGTTAATATACACTTGGTACAGTAACAAGAAATTTTAAAAACTGTTAAATATAATTAGTATAGTATAATGACTGTTTGAAAGGTGTTTACATAGCATATCCACTAAGTACTGACATTTATATGTATAATTTAAACGCAATGTTTACTCATTAAATNTTTCCCCCTAAAAGGATATTTTAGACCCGCCACTGTAAGTTTTATTCTTGATTAGTTTGAAATGTGATTTATTTTGTTAAGAAAAAAGACTGCAAACACATAGCGTGGTTCCTTATTTTTTATTTTCTATGATGTATTTCAGACACACTGATATATAAACATTTAACTCTCCAGGTAGACAGATTCTGTTGACCAACGCCACATAAATTATGTTATGTCAGAAGTACTAAATCTTTTCGTTGCTTTTCAAACTACTGCTTTTATCCAACTGCTTCAGTGTTTCTGCGAGAACGAAAATGAATGAAACAGAAACGGCTGTTCGAGAGGCGAGTTTACAGCGTGGGAATTCCGGGAGATAAATATTGCAACATTGCAGGGATTGAAAGAATATCTTTACTTGAAATCTGAAAGAAAAAAAACTGGTTACATGGGCACATGTGCATTTTAAAGAATGAGTTACGGTCAGTCAAGTATGTTAGTAATTTCCTAATTTGCCTAGAAACAAAGCATACTTGTTCGATGTCTGTACGGAAGGAGTAATGCCGATGCAAAATGTCGCAAACGAATGTTTTGCCCAACCCGGCAAACTGAAACTAAACGTGCGCCCGCTCCGCTGACCTTGACATGGCGCTAAACCATCAAGTACACACGCCGCCATAAGTAACGTACACTGTGCGGCCGACTGGACCTTACAGCCGCAGAGAAGTGGACAAGTCATCTCACATGAGTGTAGAATACCCCAGAGTTAGCCAGAGGTACTTACATTATGGGTAGTCCATGGATGAAGCAAGGCAGAAAAGTAAACAAACCCATGTTAGTTTGAGGCTTGATAGCGAGCGCGAGCCTGGGTGGCGTCTTTCAGTGGACAGAGTGTAGATGTCGCGTCGTGGTAGGCGACGTAGTAGAGTTGACAGAGTGTAGATGTCGCGTCATGGTAGGCGACGTAGTACGGTGGACAGAGTGTAGATGTCGCGTCGTGGTAGGCGACGTAGTACGGTGGACAGAGTGTAGATGTCGCGTCGTGGTAGGCGACGTAGTACGGTGGACAGAGTGTAGATGTCGCGTCATGGTAGGTGACGTAGTACAGTGGACAGAGTGTAGATGTCGCGTCGTGGTAGCCAGTGTGTGTTAGTGACACCGTGACACGAGCACAAAGGCTTGTGACACCGCCTACCCCGCACACACACCGGCGCTGGATAAGTGTTACTTTCATCCCACCACAATGTTTTGTTAAGAAACTGTAATCAGTAAATTTGTATTGGGCCTTTGCCGAATACGAGAAATTAAGAAGCAACTAAATGGGTTTTAGGAATGGGATCACCCATTGCCTTAACTCTGGCGACACTTATGTTTGTCTTCTTTTTCTGTACACTACCCATGCTGTAAGCAGCACCAGTTAATTTTGTGTCACATGTATACATATAAAGTATAAATAATAGTTTATACTAGACACACGGGGAGTGTACAGGACCCAGCAACAAACCTTCTCGAAATATATGTCATCTTTTGCGTAGTGTCAGTGCTTCAGTTGCAAATAGTATGAGTTGGTAGGAAAATTATTCAAGCAAAGGCCACTGCCATTTAAACATCTGAAATGCCGTGCATCAGAGATGAAGTTGAAACAGGTCACCTGGGGCGTCCTTGTTGGACACAGCAGCTGTACCACCGAACGACTTCCGCACTCAGCCAGAAATCCCAGGTGCAGACTTCGATGGTTCCCCGCAGATGATCACTGACTCTTTCTCACAAGTGTGCCGCACTTTGGCTCTTTGCAACAAGTCAGTCGAATTAAGATGAGGCGAGTGCGTTGAAGGAGATCATAAGAGCATTGGAACATTTTGGTGTCAAACTACATTTTTCTGTCTAGTTCTGTTACTTGACAGACACACATAGCAAAAAAAAATTAACTCTACTGTGGGGTATGTCTATAATAACTATGCATTCAATTACATGCATCCATTGCAAGAATTTCTTCAATGAACACCATTTATGTACTTAACCATTGAGTGACAATGTGACAGACTGAGATACGCCTTCTACGCATCATTAACATTGGTTTGCTGTCAAAATTGCACTGTCAAAATCACGTGAACAAACAACCACGTGACACTTGTTTTCGTTTAGTTTTCCAAAAGTCCAATGCCNCACCAGAGCAAGCCGGATTCGATTCCTGGCGGGGTCGCTCCCGGATTTTCGCATCAGGGAATCGTGCCGGACGATGCCGTTTGTCGGTGGCATTTTCTCGGGGATCTGCCGTTTCCCCCATCGCTTCATTGCGGCGCTGCTTCGAGCTCACCTCGCTTCACCCTCAAGGGCTCGCAAGACCCCAACCTCCACTCCACGTGACCTGA
Organism: Clitarchus hookeri; assembly: GCA_002778355.1. Lineage (NCBI taxonomy): Eukaryota > Metazoa > Arthropoda > Insecta > Phasmatodea > Phasmatidae > Clitarchus > Clitarchus hookeri. The sequence goes on along the minus strand of NQII01002925.1, from coordinate 222,965 downwards.
GTCGTAGCCCGGGTATCTACAGTTTCCACGGCATAACTGCCTCTGGGTGTGGGAAGAGGCAGTGGCCGGCGTACTGCATGTGCACACGCGGGTGTAGATGGCCGTGCGCGGTGAGGAGGTGCGTGTGGAGATCGTGACACGGCGCGACGCGTGGTTGAGGCGCGGCTGCCGCTGGCTCTGCGGAGGGGGCACGTGGTCTCTCTGCTGAGGTATTAATACTGCTCCCTCGTCTACCGTCGTTATTTATACCGCTGTGTGCCGGCACTACTCCGCTCCGCCTTCGCAGCTCCGCAGCGCCTGGGACGACTGCTTGAGGTGAATGTCAACGTCCTCGACGTCACGTCTCACCACGAGGAAGCATTGCCAACACTGCGATGTGCATTTCCGGCTATTGAGATTTGTAACAGTAGGATATTATTATACACCACGTAAGCCAATAGGTTTAAACTGCAGCTGCCATTTTGTATTTTTCTCCATCCCTTGAGGAGACTGCGCAGGAAATCTCGAAATATAATATTTTTTTAAAATAATTTTTACAATTTTTTTTTTACGATGAAGTTATTTAATAGGATGAATGTAAAAGTCACAGCTGTTGACAACTGTGTCTTAGTTTTCCTGGGAAAACTTCGTATTCCCATAACATTTATTTACGCGCATACCATGTTCCACCAGGCTTTTGCATCGATTGTGCAGTATCATCGCAGTAGGAGCCCCATGCGCAGTACAGTCCAGGCAGCTCGCGACAACCTCACTACATCATGAATAGACGTTTAGTCACTTTGAAGTTCCTGTCTTGGGGTCCCAAACTGCCTGAGCGTGAAATAGTCACACGTCCTGCCGAGTGGTCAAGCATTGGTAACATTGGTCCTGTGACAAGGCAGAGGCCACCTTCTCGATCACAAGGGAGCCGGGTCTTACTGGTGCTGGAAGGTGTGAGCTGGGCGTGTTGTCTTGCGTGGAGGAATGCAGCGAGCAGACAGCGGGTCACGTGCGCAGGGCTAGGCCGAGTGTTCCGCGTCTCCTGTCGTCTGCGAGCTGTGGCGGGTTCCCGTCGTCGTATAACTGGCACGGCTCTGCCACGACGCCTCGAGCAAGGGGACGTCTTCCTCGCTCGAGGGCAGTCCATGGTGCTCTGCCCCGCAAGCAGGACCTTGCCCTCGCTGGGTTCGCACAGTGAAGAGACCCGTGATGTGCGTGCCCCAGACCTCGGACACGTTGCAGACGTCCTGGCGTGGTGGGCGCTAAGTCAGTCCTGAGACGAGCATAGCAACGTGGCAGTCACAAGGCCCGTTACCAGAGCCTGGCGCAGCCAATCAGAGAACGGATACGCCCAAATACAAGTATCAGTCATGTCATTTAGCCTCAGCGTACTTATCTATAGTGTGTGGGCGACGCAGGGTCGGGGCCACTAGCGAGGTGCAGCGCCACGACGTTCAAGCCCCGCCCTCCATGTTCAGCGCCTTCCAAACACCTCGCTCAGTTAAGGGAGGCAGTAAGACACCATCTTGGAACTATCTATTCTTCACAGTTACTTCCGTTTGAGATCAGTTCTTGTAAATGCATAGTACGTCAAGGCATAGACGAGTTGAATTGAGAGATTTGGGCGGCTCTTAACAACGAGGTCTTGAGAGCCGATGAGGGTGAAATGAGGTGAGAATGGAGCAACACCGGAATGCAAGGGCGGGGGAAACTGGAGATCCCCGAGAAAACCCGCCAACTAGCGGCATCGTCCGGCACAACTCCCACTTACGAAAATCCAGGAGTGATCCGGCCGGGGATTGCACCCGGTTCGCCTTGAAGGGGGGCGAGCAGTCTAACCGCTCAGCCTCCGCGGCCTCGGCATAGACGATTATTTTATTGTATATTATGGATTTCTTGTATAATTGCCACTTTTAAAGTCATTCTCAGAAAGTAAATCGTAAATCTGTATTAGTTATCCGATTTTAAACAATTATTTTTAAATTGAAATTATTAATTTTTTTATATTGTGCCGAAATTATACATAGGGTATTGCGGAAACTTGCAGAAGTTGCTCATTCAATTACTACGTTTCCAGTCCCTTCTCTTGAAGACTTATTAATACACGATGCCAGAATCTGCAAATTAATCACTGCCTCCGCAGTTTTGTAGGCATAATTATGCTACTCGGATTTTTCTAATGAATGTATTACAAATAAACCAAGCCCACAATACTAATTGCGACCACATGCACAAGTATGTTATAATCATGCTATGGATCAGCATATACCAACACTTGAATAGGCTTAATTGGCATTAATTTAAATGCCGATACTGGCAGGCCCTGGAGACTTGGATTGTATGAGGATGATAATCAGTCTTAACTTTCGTGCTCTTCTTGACCATCATCCCGTCAACCGTGCAATCATTCCGTCGACATTTTGATCAATCCATTCATCTTTTAATCAATCTTTCCGAATCTTTCCATCAATATTTCACAAATTTTACATCAATATTTCACAATTTTTACATCAATATTTCAATCTTACCTTCAATCTTTCCATCAATTAGCAACACAATCAGAACCACGTGCACCACAATCACAATCCGCTCCACAATCGCAATTCGCTCCACAATCACTCCACATGCTCCACAATCACTCCACATGCTCCACAATCACTCCACATGCTCTACAATAACTCCACATTCTCCACAATATTTCAATCTGTCAATCTTTCCATCAATATTTCGCATTCTTTCCATCAATCTTTCTTAATATTTACATCAATCTTTAACAATATTGGATAGATTAAAAACTCAGAAAGCTAAATAAATAGTTTAAGTACCACAGATCTATACCAAACAATTTTAATTTGACGTTAAGCCATGGAACTTCTTTCCCTCTATCGTTACCAACTTTACTGGGCCCGTTAAAATAAATACAGGTAGGATCAGTGACATCTTTCTAAGGATGATTTCAAAATGGCTCATGTTATCGTGAGCAGCCTTTAATCAAAGTTGGTCTGAAAGGGTTGGTTGTGTAAACAGACTAAATAGGACGAATGCCTTATGGAAGCCAGCTAACCGTTTACCACAGAAAAGGTAGGTACACAGAAGCGAAATACCCACCCGCTGATTGGCCGCGTGAGACACTGGAACGTTCCTCGTGTCTAATTGGCCACTGCGTGCTGCGAAAGTCTCGCCGTTGGCTGGACTGCCGGTTGGCAAGCAAGTTACCAGACGGTGATCGATGAACGTCTTCCAGGGTTACCAGATATTCGGAGAGGAAAATCAGTACATGCGTTGGCGACATTGCTTCTTCGACCCATTCTAAATAAACAAAAATCGTATACATGTTCAGCAGAAGCACATTTAATAAAACAAACTTGCATGCTAATACGTGTACTAAACGGAGTCAAATTATACATATATTTAATTTTGAAAATATTTGTAGATTATATTTAATTTTTTTCATGAAAATAAGTTTTCTGTTCTGTTTTTTGGGAACTGTGAAGATCGAATTATTCGAATGCCAAGAGAGTGTTCTGAAAAGAATACACATTTTTTGAAACGATGCTACTATCACTAATTTGTAATTGCATTAATTTTTGCTAGGTTGTGCAGTTGATCTCGAAAATCGGAACATTGAGCGCACTGTTACAGATAAGAACATCACGCAGAACAAAATGAGCAAAATCAGAATTGTTCTGGGCAAATGTGTACATCTGGCAACCCTAACGGCTTGCCTACATGTTGCTGGCCAGTGACGGCATGTCGCTAAAGTAGGCGGCTTACGCTGCTGTTTCACATCTGTATTAGTAAGTGTTCTGTGTGTTGAGTGTAGAAGAAAAAGAGAGAAGGCAGTGCATGGTGGGGAGTAGTACTTCCGTCTGTCTACGAGCAATATGCACGTTACCGCCACCCAAGGTAACTTATAACTTAACTAAGTTGTAAACTAACTGTGACGCCTAGCAAAATAAAAATTATTTTATCGTTACTTACAAGTTTAAAATGGCTTCTTCTCAAAATTTCGTACGTTACAAGAACAGACAAACTGAAAATAAAAGTTTCACGGCATTGCTTTGGAAGGTTGAAAGATGCGAAGGAAGGAGCGGACGCTTAGAGGGAGTTTTTTTTCTTCTAACCTACGCTAAAACTAAGTGTTATTTGAGCCCGCGGTAGGGACGGGGGATTATTGCGTCTCAGGACTAAACCCCATACGGCTACAAGGGAAGGGAATCATGCAAGGAGGCATGCATCGACGCAGCGAGGGATTGTTCTGTCATGGCCAGCTTTCGGCCATGACAACCACCCTGAGTGTACTTATAGTTAAACTACTATACTAAGAAGAGAAACGGAAAAATCGGCATAGGCATCGTAAAAGCCCTTTCGTTAGGAAAGAATTTAAAAAATTGTTGCATACATTATCAGAATTATTAGAAAATGCTATAGGAGACAGATGGGTGGAAACCATACTCTTTATTAGTAGGTAGAGAAAATACTAAAAGAGGGGGGGGAGGACATCTCTCATTTATGTGGTGCCGGCTTAACCAGAGTAATGTTGCACATCACTCTGGTGGGGGGGGGGGGGGGGGGGGCCNAAAACTTACAGAAAAACAGAATGAGTTGTCAGTGAGTGCCAGCACAGCCAACACAACCCGACTTTTACTAATCCATGACAAGATGGTAATTTGCTGAAAGGAAAAAGAGAGTTAATATTAACCTAAGTAACATAAGTCCACGAGGACGATTTTTTTTTTCCGTACCTTATTAGAACTAAATTACCCCAGAGGTGTCCCTTTAGGATTCCTCATGTAAATCTAAGAATGCATGTCAACGAGACATACAACTTGCTAAATTAATTAAACTATAGATACATGTTCATGGTAAAAAACCGCGCAGATGCTAACACAGTTGGCCTGGCAGTGTGTTACATGCAGGGCTAAGTTCGCTAGAAGCTGCTTTGGCCGCTTATAGCTCACGTTTCAACGACTATATATGTATTGGGTCAACTTGTTTTACGCGAGGTTAGACTTCAATATCCTATGTGCACACTTGCAGTCTTCATTTGACTATTGGCCGCTTGTCTTTGTGTGAACACAGTCTATTACACGTCTGAGCCAACCAGAATTAAGTTTCTCCGATACTGACCGTCCGTGATTCGCAGGCAGACAGATAAGACGCGTAACAATTCAAATGATCCAATCACGAAAGCGGCTCTGAACTAAATCTTTTTTGCGAAAAACAAGTGCGCTTCACTATATAGCTTATACCTTACATCTGTCAGCTACTCTATTCTGTTGGTGGTAAGGGGAAAAAAAATATCCTGACGTTCTAATACACATTATGTAAACGGGTATATCTTAAATATTACATTTTTAAGGCAAATTTTATTAATGACCAACACATGAGCCATTTTCCAGCAAGATAACGCCCGGCCATCTCTGGCCTCGGACTTCGTTTTGTCGGAAATCCTTTCTTGGCCAGCATGGTTGCCAGACCTCCCGCCCATCGAGAACGCGTGGGACCAGATTGGACGGCGACTTGGGGCCAGTGACAACTACTGCGGGTTTGGAGGGTCATTTGCACCTTCCTCATGAGAACATCCGACGTCTTTATGCTTCTATTCCCGACCGTATTGCCGCCTGTCTCCGTGCTACGGGGGGCCCAACACCATACCAGGTGCATCCTGCAAGTATTGATCCTCTGCAATACAGGCTTGTTATGGTACAATATTTTGATGTCATATGTATACATACTACCATGTCCTGTACCCACTAATGTGCTCCTGCGATGTTATCTTCAATGTAATCGATTTTTTTTCTTGCTAATGAGTGTATATAAACATTTAAATCTGCTACCTGGCAACACTTCGCGATTATCAAAATCACTACCACGCAACAACAGGTGAAGACCCTTTTACGCGATGCGCTGAATTTCCTGCGGCCTGGTGTCAGATACTGAAGGCTCACTTTTGGACGATTCGATTGTACACCATATTCGGACTGCTTCCATGTGTTATCGCTTGTTGGGATGGGCACACATACATGTCCAAAGGTACGGCCAGTTGCATGCGGTTTCCGGCCGCGTCGGGGTACATTACACTGGCGCGAGATGTGTTGCAAGTAGACACAAGGAAAATCCGCGAATTTATTTCAGGACAAGCTATAATTTAAAAACCCTTATGTCTATGTTACTTCTGAAATTGGTTAACGTGACATTTGACGCATCCTGGAGAACCCTGGGCCGATAATAAACTTGTAGTGAAAAGCAGACCCTGTCATCGCCTTCCACTGTTACAATAAGCAACCTGTGAGAAGTTGACACCTGCACTACCGTGCTTAAGACTGTTAAGGCCCCGTCTCCATTCGACATTGTGCACATAACATGCGTATCATAAAGAAGTAAAAACCCGTATTTGAGATTGCAACGTCCACAACTAGTATTTGGCGTGACTTGGCGTTCTCTGAGTATATTACGCCAAGTTTTTAACGCCGGCCAATGAGAATGCGAAACGTCATAAAAACTGATGTTGCCAACTTACGCATATAAAAATTCTTGTGCTGAAAAAATTATTCCGTTTGCTTTTTCTAATTGGTGGGAAAAATTCTTTTCTTTCGCGTTAACGCCGATTCTGGAAGGGGAGTTTCGCTTGTTATGCTTTGTAAGTAATGTTATTTAAGCCAAGTGGGTTGTGGACGGGGCCTAAGTCTAGCCTGGAGGTCACGGAACTCGCGAGTTTGACATGCCTCCAGCTGGAAGCTGTACTCTGCTCTACCCTGAAGTGAGGTTTCTGCTCCGATGACGGCAGATTGCAGCAGCGGGCTGCCTTGGCAGGTAGGCGTGGTCTTGCGCGGGACTCGCCGACCGGAAGTGAGGAGACGTGAGGTGGAAGTCGCCCGCAGGTTCCCTGACCGCTGCCGACAAAATGGCGGAGCAGGCGCGGCGACATGGCGCCGGGGTCACTGACATCTCGGGGCAGAGGGGAGACCAGTACTTCCGTCTGCCCACGAGCAATTGGCTCGATACGGCCGTCAGCAGCATGGCCCGCAATACACCTACCTCCATGCCGTGCCCGTCGGCCGAAGACACGCCACACCCAGCAGACTTCATTAACACTTCCAGGCCTGTAAACGCAACACTGTGGATGAAGTGGCTTTGGTGGCGTTAACTGCACCCGACGGAATACACCTTCCAATAAGACCAGTAGCCACGTGCTTGCTCAGTCCACGTTCAGCAGCCTCAACAGCTGCTGCCAATAACACGAATCACGAATACATATTAATTGGTCTCGATGCATGACAAAGCGTTATGCCGACGTTAGTACAGGTGCAAAGAAAAAAAATTGCTCGTTGCAATGCCTGAAACGATTAATTCGTTTTTGAAAGAGTTAAGCGCCACTGAAGTGTGTGCGTAATGCAGAGGAAGGATATTGTTTGGCTGGGACGGAGCGTTGCGAGGCTCGCAGCAGAATGATCTTCTCAGCAGTGGGTCACGATTCGTGAACCACGTCACTCGCCTGCCTGTGCCATGAATGATTTAATATTACTTAGAGTGTAACACAAAACCTATAGCCTGTTGGAAGCGGCAGCGAAACAAGTATTGCGTCCACTATAAGTACACCGTGCTGCAAACATTATTTTATTTGTGAATGCGAAACCGCAAATAAAATTGGGTATGTAACGGTTAAAACATTTTAACATGGTGGTCATACTAGCTCCGCCATGATAACAATATTTGTCCAGTTTATATTATATTGCTTTTGAGGCTAACAGATAGCGCGACCTGTGACATGCGTATAGTCCATTCGCAGTTTCTTCACACTTTTTGAATCAAACCTTTTAAAAATCATCCCATTTATGTCATGTTCGGCTGTCATCGCATGCATTCTATCTATACCTGTTAACATGACAAAGCCCTATTTTTGGTTGAATTTAACTTTCTTCTATTTTGTGTATATATTATTTTNGCCCATTCGCAGTTTCTTCACACTTTTTGAATCAAACCTTTTAAAAATCATCCCATTTATGTCATGTTCGGCTGTCATCGCATGCATTCTATACCTGTTAACATGACAAAGCCCTATTTTTGGTTGAATTTAACTTTCTTCTATTTTGTGTATATATTATTTTTAATTAATATAAATAAAACAAGATAAAAATAGGTATTTAGTAATGCCTAGTACGAAATAGTTCTCATGCAAAATATTATTAAACTGAGTGCGCGCGAATGCGGTGCATTTTCCCTTTGGTGAAATTTTCTAGACCTAAGGCCCTTTCACGCGATTAAATTTTTCTTCAAGTTACCTTCAATTTTTATTGAATTCAATTCATTAAATGCTACATGACGTCATACGAACGTCATAACCGCGGTCAATTTCTCTTTCAATGTCTTGAATGTCTCGTTTTCTTTCAAGATTTTCGTTTTGAAAATATTATATATTTTCTTGAATTAAAAATTTTCAATCGCCGATCGCAACTATTCTGACAATATTAATGTTAAGTCATCTAATAATAATAGAGTTGTGTGCACACACTTAAAAGTTGTTAGAAAAAAGGACGTACATTAAAAAAAAAAAGAAAATGTACAATATTATGAAAGGAAATTTTTGTGGTTTAACCAATAATTTCTGTGTGCATGACTCGCTGATTTTCTAAAAAATTACTTTAGGTTTTTTTTGACGTGACAACGTCTTAAATTAGGTTGCGGCTGGGAGTCACTTATGAAAAAGTGTAACGCTCGGTAACGTTANAGAAAATGTACAATATTATGAAAGGAAATTTTTGTGGTTTGACCAATAATTTTTGTGTGCATGACTCGCCGATTTTCTAAAAAATTACTTTAGGTTTTTTTTTTTAAACTGGTTTCATTAAAAAGTTCGGGATAAATTTTCATGTGTAGACTTGAAAGCTTATAGAATGCAATTTATTGAAAAGCAAATTAAGTGATTTTTTTAGTTCAATAAATTGAATTCAATAAATATTTGATAGTGTGAAAGGGCCTTTAGTTAAGCGTCTTCCGCATGAGGCGTAGGAATAGCCCAAAAGTAGAACCTTAGCAGGGCTTCCGGGAAACTTAGTGGGCCAATGGCAGGAGTTCGCTCGGTGTGGTGCAGGCCGAGTGCGGGCCGCTATTGGCTCGTGGCGAGCCTCAGGCCGCCATTAGCAGGAGAGGGTCCTCCACGTGGTTCGCAGTCCGGTCCTGCTCTTCTCTGCACGACTCTGCAATATAACTTTACAGTTTAACTTATTTTCTTTTATTTTATAATCTTATCGAACCAGTCGTGAAGGAAAGTCCCTGGTTTAACCAGCGTTCGGCACTCCCAATTTTTATTTTAATATTTTTTATAAAAAAAATTTTTTTTATAAAAATTACATTTTACAAAAAAAAAAGGAATGAATTTTTTTACGGATTTTTTTTAACATGGTAGTATAATCTGAGAAAATTGAAATGAATAATTTGTTGTATGAAACAGTAATCTTGAAAAGTGACGCATTGAGAAGTAATTAAGTTGAACTCCGTGGCTGCAAGCTGGCTAGGCATTGCACCTCACTCCCGGACAGTCAGTCTTCCCGCGGAGCGGGGTGGCGAGGTGATGGTGTCTGCTGTTGTAAAATGCAAACAGCCTGCCGGCTGCAGAAGGTAACCAGGTCACTGCGGCATGCAGGCCCCTTGCGAGAGGTGACGTCACTATCGCCTTTACAGCACTTTGCAAGGCCCTCGTGGCCGACATTTCCCCTTCTCACGCGACTACAACCAGCATGCAGCCTGCTGCGCTCTCTAAACCACATTAATGTTTATTCCACTCAGGTTGGGAAGCTCAATGCTTTTATTTTGGCAAACTGAAATCTTTCGCCACTAGGTAAGCGCTAGTGTTGCATGTGTACCAAATTTTCTATGTTAAAAAACAAGATAGTTGTAATAATCATAAATCAAATATAAAATAACTACGTAACTAATTAAAATGATTCTGTTTTATTATTCACGTAGCTTAACATTTTAATTGTAGGTGAACTCTTTGGAACACTGCACACCTATAGCGGCGGAAATCTTCGCTACGCCAAACTCTACCACATGAAAACTCGTTTTGTTCCTGACCTGAGGAGAACTAACCTTAACAATACTAACCACCTCAAGGTTACATCCGGCTGTAAGTAAGCCTTGCGACGGTGATGGAAAAGAGCTCAGAGTTTCCAACCGGTGACTATGCAGATACTTTTGAAAAATTTGGTATACCTCAGTTAGATCAGAACTTAATTCACAGGGAAATCTCTTCATCATTCTATATCAAGCATGTCAATATCCTGAAAATGAACACAATTATGTTCAGATGAATTATAGGGGTCGCAGTGGTGTAGTGGTTAGACTACTCGCCTCCCGGGCTCGATTCCCGGCGCTGTTGCTCGGATATTCGCACGTGGGAATGATGCCGGACGATGCAGCTGGTCGGTAGGTTTACTCGGGAATCTCCCGTTTCCCCCGTCCTTGCATTCCGGCGCTGTTCCATACTCACCTCGTTTCACCCTCATCGGCCCTCAAGACCTCGATGTTAAGAGCCGCCCAAATTTCTTCACTCGCTCACTTTGATGAATTATACGTCTGGCGCGATGCGGGAGGGGAATGGAGTGTTTACGTGTTGAAACATTTAAATGAGGCTATCAGCAGGTCTTTAGCAGTGACGGGGTCTTGCCACTGGCACCTGTTGTGAGCAAGGTGCCGTCGCAGAAACTTGGCACATGCAGCTGTTGTCCGTCCTCTCCCACTCCGGACATGGGTCGGCATCTTTGATCTACCCACACTAGCGAGGGGGATCGCCCCGGATAAGCCTGGCAGACACCACTCGAGCGAGGGTTTTCCTGACACCACAACTGTGACGTCAGACAATACGTCATGCTCGCCGAACACGAGGCAGTGGAAATACCGCTTCAACCTGTTCAGTCCCGAATTAACCCGTTCCGCCACACATTAATTTCTGAGTTCGCGTGTTGCAATGACGTACTTTGTTGGTATGAACTGTACTTGTGTTGCAACGAGTAAACAACGTGCTGCGTGCTCGATGGTTTGGCATCAACCATTCCTGTCAAAGAAGTGTAGAAAACTCCACAAATCAGATTAGCCACACGGAAGACAGTGAACTGATGCCTTGCTGTGTACAGCGCCGTTCATAAGCATCACTCATGTGCAACAAGTCCACGATCGTGAATATGGTTATTGAGTGGGTTAATCTACGCGATAAAGTGTTGCTATCGTTTAATTTTATGATGTGAGCTGTACTTGTGCAGACATGTTTTCCGGAACATGTTCGGCTCTCCGCACCTCCTCCCCTCCTGTACCTGATCTGCCAAGGTATCACAGGAGACAACTTTCAGAGCCTAATTTCTTATGGACAGTCCGGTATTACTACCTTGAGTCTCTCTAGGATGTACTTGTGTAGAGCGTGCTTCCCCGCAGCCAGTGAAGAGCGTACTGCGTGTTTGCTAATGTCACAAATGGGAGGTGCAGGCGTGGCCCCCGGGTCCCGCCATGTTGCCGGCTAGTGACGCCATGTTGCTGTCGTGTGCGGCGGTAGTTGGCGGTACGAGTGGCTGTTACACCTCTGTGGTGTTTAGTGCTCTGTGGCCACGCTGTAAGCTGGCGATCAGCCGCAGTGTTTCATTTGGAAAATGCTCGGTAAGACGATATGGAGTAAAGAAGAAGTAATTGAAGTTGAAGGCACGCCAGTTTGTATTCGGACGTTATTTAGCAAGTAGTAGCAGNACCCCACCCTCCGACAGTTTCTCTGGGACATCCGTACTGCACACACGCAGCCTGTGTGGCGATAAATATTATTTTTGTTTGTCAGTGCAGTGTATTTGCCACCAATAAAAATATAAATACACCATGACTACAGACTCTACCATATCGCGTTATAATTCAATACCAAGCTAATGTTACAAATTTATACATTTGTTTGATTTGTTTCATTGGACTCAATTTATCCGATGCTCCACGCAGGTTATCGAAGCAGAGGTAAACATGTATTTTTAGGTTGGCACTTTCCCGTCTGCCCAGCCGAAAAGGAAAATTAGGCATGGCTTCGATAATAGCCGACGTACAATCGCCGTACGCCAATCAGCGCCTGGTATTTTACTCACCTGCTGGCAGTTCAACCAATATAGGGAACCTTTCGGAGCGTGCTGTAGCCAATCAGACACAAGGCCTGTTCACAGAAACTCGTGCAGCCAATCAGAGAATGGGCACGCCCACATCAAAGGGACCGCCGTGCCACTTGTTCTCTGTGTGGGCTACTTATTTACTATGCGGTGAACAATGAGTGGTGGCTCTTAACATCGAGTTCTTGAGAGCCGATGAGGGCGAAGCGAGGTGAGTATGCAGCAGCGCCGGAATGCAATGGCGGGGGAAACGGGAGACCCCGAGGAAACCCGCCGACCAGAGGCGTCGTCAATCCCCACGTGCAGCAACCTGGGAGAGTCCCCACCGCGGCCGGTTCGCCTTGGTGGTACGCGAGTTCTCTCTAGCCGCTGCGACCCCCTCTCCCAACATACAGCCGGCGGAAGTTGGATTGATTGAGCGCGGGTAGAGTGGAGTAACTGCACAGACCCAGTCAGCCTGCACTGGCGCGGACAGCAGGAAGCCTCCAATAAGCTCGCGTGTCTCTGCACTGGTGGTCCGCGGAGAGACGAGACGAGATGGGAGGGGTCCCACGAGATGCTACGCGCGCCCTCTGCTATAAATACTTCCTGCTCCCGGGCCGCAGCNTGGCGCGGACAGCAGGAAGCCTCCAATAAGCTCGCGTGTCTCTGCACTGGTGGTCCGCGGAGAGACGAGACGAGATGGGAGGGGTCCCACGAGATGCTACGCGCGCCCTCTGCTATAAATACTTCCTGCTCCCGGGCCGCAGCCAGTGTTGCCAGATGTACCACACTGTCGCATAGGGTGGAGGGGAGTACAGTTGCGCCAATCCTCCCCCCTCCCTCCCACTGTTCCTACCCCGTGGAGCCGAGTACGGAGTGAAAGTAACCTGTAAACCCCCACCAAGGCAGTGCATTTGAAGTTTGTGAGGGACTTGTCAACAGCAGTTTTCCTGGCTGCATGCAAGCGATAAGAGGAATGCCCACTGATGCGTGTTCCGATAATGGCACCAACTTTGTAGGAGCGCATTAACAACACTGTTCAGTCAGCAGGCACTTTCCAGGCCACTGCTTCATTTTGTAATAACCACACACATGCAACATTTGCGTTGTTCTTTGAGGACAGACTTTCCTTCAAACAGGCTCTCGTTTATACCGGTTTTATCGTTTGACTGCACTGAGTTTATAACGCTCTAGACGTATTTGGTCCGATAGGAAACATCTAAAGAAAAGACTGCCCAATCAATTCCAACAAATTCAAAACGGAAACTGGAACATCACCATAGCACAAACATCTTGCCTCATTATGTTTAAAGTATGCAAATGAACGTTAACGTCGTGCATAATCTCACGCACATACCTACAAAACGTACAGAGAGAGAGAGAGAGAGAGAGAGAGGAGATTGAAATGAAAGTGGATACGGTCACAGTTGAGAACCCCCCTCCCCTCGCTCTCTCTTCTTTTATGTAAACAAGAAGTCTGCGCCTGTGGTGTCGTGGCTCCACTTCCTGTCTGTCGTCTAGCTAATCACAATCATTGGGTCATTCATCAAAACATTTATTAACTACGCATACAGTACATTATATGAATGCTGTCCTGCAAAGACGCAGAATGCAGTGAACGTATGAATACACGCCCTATGAGAATGCTGTCGTTTCTCGTGTGATTAAAGTATGCACGTCAACCATCTGATTATATTTCTGAATAATGGGACCTACATTATCGTACTGGCCTACTTTGGTATATGAATACAATTCAAATACATACAGTTATGTATGACCATGTATTGTATATAAATGCATTCAAATGTACATGCAAATATTTTGTGTATATGCACGTTGTGGACATTAATGCACTCATTTGCAAAAAAAAAACAAGATCGCCCTTAAGGTGCCATTGCAGGGGAACGTAAGTGGGTACAGGCACAAGATATGGTAGCATGTATACAAGAAACATTAAAATATTGTATCACGTCAAGCATGTATTGCAGGGGACCAACACATTCAGGATACCTTTAGTAAGGTGTTAGATCACCTGCAGCACGGAGACAGGTGGCGATCCTTCCGGGCATGGAGGCATACAGACGTTGGATGTTCTCCTGGACGCAACTGACCCTCCAAATCCGCCGTAGTTGCCGTCCAGTTTGGTCCCAAACATCCTCTATGAGCGAGAGGTCAGGGGACCTAGCTGGCCAAGGAAACCGTACTTACATCACGAAAGCAGGCCAGAGATATTTTATCCGTACTGTGTGAGACCGGGCAATATCCTGGACCTGTGTACCATATATGAAGGCCACATTCTTGACAGTTGACGATCGCCGCGCCAATGTTTACTTTACGTTTATGTATCCATTCGCCATCAGCTGGGTGCGACGAGTCAGCGCGTCCAGTAGGTGCTGCTTCGTGCGGCAATTGGTGAACTACTTGGGTAGGCATGGCAGGCGGCGAAAGTGTTTCGAGGGCGTCGTGCGTTGTTTCGTTCGTAAACGCTGTACACAAAATATATGCTACTTTAAAAATTATGTAGGATTCACGAAAAATAAAACTATTGGTATATGTTAATAAATTTGTTATATAAAGCAAACGAAAGCTATTTTCTTCTGGCTTGTTATAGTTTGAAAAAAACATCACAGATGGTGTCACAACATTTCAGCGCGTGCTCTGAGCAACATTTTTTCTCAACAGGCAGCGTCTTTGTGAAGTTTTCTGTTGTTCTATTACTGGCTCGGGACGAAAGGAATTTAAAATATTTTTCGTCAGATTATTAGAAAAAATAATCCAACAATATTATGCAATATTTTGTATGCTTTTGGAATTAATATCAAACATGTGAGGAAAGCCGAGTTGATGAGGGGGGATAAGACGTGAAAAAAGTTTTTGAAATTGCGTTTTATTTGGATATGGATCGTTTTAATGTGACTTTAATTTTGAACACCTATACATTTCTACTATAGCACGAAGTTTAGTTTTCAACACTAAAAACCGCTGTTTTATGACCATGTAAAATAAAATGTATTAATTCACCTTGGAACTCTTTTTTATCGCGTATTTTCGGCTGGTCAAATGTGCGTCGGCAGTGCACTCAGAATAGCCAACGTAATATTAACTTTTGATCGTTCGCTCATCAGCTGATACAGGATTTTGTAAATGGCACGTTGTTTGTTTTGAATTCGTTAAGTTGCCACTAACTGACTGTCAGAATGTGGCCTTCTTATATGAAATGAACTTTACCACCGCACCGTCAAGGTTCCTTCAATAACGAACAGTGGGGCGCGGGAACCGGAGGAAATAGCACCGCACACCTCGTCACCTCTCGTTGGAGCGGCGTGCCGCTCTACAATGAAGCTTAGATCACGGAAACGGGAGATCACCCAAGAAAACCCACCGACCAGTGGCATCGTCTGGCACGAAAATTTGGGGGCGACCCCGCCGGGAATCCGATTCGCCTTGGTGGGAGGCGCGTAGTCTGACCACTACACCACCGCGGCCCCGCGTGTCTTATAAACTACACATTATTTGAGTCTAGCTTTACCCAGAAGAATCATATACATTATATTTCAAACTTTTGAGACGTACATTAATTTACGTTTTTATGTCTTGCAAATGAGAAAATTGTCTGATGCATGCTGTACTTGAGCCCATAGAACGTTTGTCCCGTTTCTGAAAATCGTTCAGTTTATTTTATTTGTAAACTAAAAAAACAGTAAAATGTTGACTTTGGAATGTCGTTTTGCAAAACCCATGCGATCTAAAAAAAATTGTTATGTGAGGAAAAGTAGTCACTGGTAATGTATACAAGTTGAAAAAATGTTTGGTACAAATATAAATTAACAATAATTAGTCTGGCCACCACTGTTAAAGCAACAGTGTGTTGCACTTCTTTCCGGAGCGCACCTGGTGCGTCAGGCAGGTAACTTGACCATCGAGAGAACTGAGTACACAGCAAGTGTCTTTGTGGCCCGTACAATGCGCTTTTATTCACTATGAGTAACTGAGCCCTAGACCATGCTACTCTTCCGGCTTACAGAAAACTCGCGTGACTACAGCCGAACCTTATATCTACAGCACTACTGTAGGTGATTTGAATCGGCGTGTCTTGAAAGGGACAGGCACTTATTTTCAAAATGTCGCCCATATAAACATTATACCTCGGTATGTTGTGTCTACGAAAATACGAAACGAATTTCAGCTTAACTTCGTATGCTGGCAGTATCTTTTATATACATATAATTTGTTAAAACAGAGCCTTATTTCTCCGTCATTTTGTAAGGTAGCCACACATGAAAAAGTTAAGTTGTATGCCATACCTCGAGGAATAGTAAACCGATTCTCACCAAATGTTTACATGCAAGTAGTGCTTCAGTAGGGTATTGAACTAACATACTTTAGGTGGGCCAGGCCTTTACTTTAATGGCGTTAATATAAATAATTTAGGTTAGTTTGTTATATATATATTAAAAGATTCAACAAAATTTAACCTAATTTTGTACACCAACAGTATTCGTTAGAAACATCAATTATGCATACAGAGATTTTTTTTTTTTTTTTTTTTTTTTTTGCCTTTTGCAAAATAGTGGCAAGTGAGAAAATTGAACATTAACCATAATTTCCTGAACAATTCAACTAATTTCCACCAAATTTTTCATACCGTTAGTGCTACAACAGGCATTTTAAACTTACATTATTTAAGTGGATCAGAAACAATTGTTCAAAATAATGGCCATATAAATATTTGGATGAGTTTGCCGTAAACAATTCAACCAGATTCAACCAAAATTTCTATTAAAAAGCATCGTATACAGAATATTTTTTAAGAAAATTTTGTAAGATTCCACCTAATAAGAAAATTAAATTTTTATGCCTTATTTCAGGTACCAATCTACCGATTTTCCACCAAATTCTTCACATAAGTAGTGCTACGGTAGGCCATGTATACAGACATGTTTTAAGTGTTCCGAACACTTACTTTCAACATGAAAGGCACTGTAAATATTTCATGTTAGGAAACCCTATCATTCAAAACATTAGACTGATTACCTCCGAACTTGTTTCTCGTAATCCGACTCCGTAATGTAGTTGATTGCATGGCATCTTATGGTACGAGGTTTCCTGGGACCGGGTCCTAGGTAAGGCACCCGTGTATACGTAATTATCTCACTACTGTTGCACATCTCTAATGATGTTGCTGTAAAACTATAGCAATAACTACCTGCCACCTAGGCGTTTAAGAACTTCGTTAAAAATTATTCGCTCCCATATAGAGGAAAGAAGGCTCATTAATTGTAACATAAACTTTTTGTTTAAATGTACAATATTTTTTTTTAATGGCGAAGTTGTAAACCGTAGAACCATTACTTCGGGTGTCTTCGGCAAGGATTCGTTTCCCTTACTCTAGTTACGAAGGCCTGGCCGGGCCGGATTATGGACTCGTGTGCACGGCCTTGGCGCGCACACTGGACTGAACAGCACTTCCTGGATGTCGTCTACGCCATCACTTCCCACCCTACATCACGTCATCGGGAATATGTTGCCCCATGTTTCTAGTTAAATATACGCCACGCTCTATCTGTCGTAATTAGTGAAGGCATTGGCT
>NQII01002925.1:178904-204663 GCA_002778355.1 Clitarchus hookeri | reverse complement strand
TTAATATCTGGCTTTGCGCTCAAATATCTTTTCGGTTTCTTTTAAAATACTTTTTTCTCCCCCAAATACGTTCAACTTTCGTAAAAAAAAAAAAATGAATCCTCTACTTTATCTTTAGTTTTATGGTGTAAATTTTAAATTGAGGTTGTTATTTCAAGGACGAATGAAGCGTCATAAGTAATGTCGTCGTGTTGTGATCGCATGTCGGGCTGCAGTGACGTGATGGTCGTGCACGACACGGCGTTGCAAGGAGAACATGCACCTGGACACTCGGTCGTCGGTGAGGTATGGCGCCGAGACACTGTGCCCCTCGCCCATCTCAGACTCCCGTGTACGACACGGCGTTGCAAGGAGAACAACGTGGACGACACTCGGTCGTCGGTGAGGTATGGCGCCGAGACACTGTGCCCCTCGCCCATCTCAGACTCCCGTGACGTCACGGCGTTGCAAGGAGAACAACGTGGACCTGTGAGCCAGCAGCCACTCCATACCGCGGCTCTGTGACACGCCCTCGCCCATCTCAGACTCCCGTGTACGACACGGCGTTGCAAGGAGAACAACGTGGACCTGTGAGCCAGCAGCCACTCCATACCGCGGCTCTGTGACACGCCCTCGCCCATCTCAGACTCCCGTGACGTCACGCTGCGGCAATGAGCGTCATTGGACGTGGGCAGAGGCCCCCCGGCTCTCCATTGGTCCGCAAGTGAGCCGCGCGGATCTTCTCGTGCCCTCGTTACGTCCATTCGTATCGAGCACGGTCCGAGTTGTGCGTGACACCGACACCAGGGGGCTTACTTTACAAAGTTATTTGTTAATTCTTCGTATTCGTTAAGTTTCGAAAGCTCTCGAAACGAATGAAATTTTCGTTAAAGGCGATTTCGTATTCTAAGTCATATTTCGTTGCAGCCATCCGAGACTTCGTTAGCGGATGCAAGATGGCAACACTACGCACATGAACTTTAACTGAATTATAATAATATGTTTATAAATTATGAATACTTAAGCTTGAAAACATGAATAAACCGAAGCAGTATATCCTTAAAATATTTTGTTTGCGTTTGGTGTGATTTAAATGTTAGTATTATGTAAATGACTAGCGAACCGGCCCGACTTCGCCCGGGTACAATTGAGTTTTACAGTGATACGCTAATAAATAAATTGGGAAAAGACAATTCATTTACGTGAAAACAGAATTATAAAATTATGCTATGTCGGCCTAAGTTTTTAACTGATTACGGCAACCCAAAAGGAAGGAAATATTTTTTAGCCGATAGCCAAGAAGTAGGGTATGGTTTTTGGAGTGTATCTGTGAAACTATCGCGTAGTTACCACATTTCCGCTTTCCAGCGTCGATGTATGAAAATCAAAACGTGAGTTTCATCAATTTGTAGCTTGACCTAGGTACTACTTTTTGCGCTTGGCTGAGGGATCTTATTCGATTGCCAAAGTTAAGCAACGTTCCCAGCGGCACACATTTGGATGGGTGACCGTTTAGTGGCATAACATCTAAGCGCTTCCGGGCTTCTGAGGGCACGTTAAATATTGGGTCCCGATTGTTATCGATTGATAGCAGTCGATTAAGTCATTTCAGAGGTCCTTGGGCGGCCTGATAAACTCTAACAACAGAGGAAAAAAATATTTCGGTCACGTTCTCAGCCGTTGCAGAATTACGTTTTGTTATTCCACAAGAACCGTACAATTTTCCGGGATAAAAAGTATCATATGTCCTATTCCAGGACCTAAAGTACCTACATGCCAAATTTCCTCAAAGTTCAGCCGTTATGGTGCTGAGTGGTAACGAACAAATCAACAAACACATACACACACACAATTTCGCATTTATAATATTAATAGGATTTATTCTAGGAGAAAGACATATTTGGTTGGTCAAGTGTATCAAATTTGCTGTCGACAACATACTATTTTCTAACTCGGCTGGACGTATGATGTGATGTAATACACATAAGTAAGATGCTGTAATTTCGCACGTACGCCAATAAGAGAGAGGAGACAGAAAACTTTGGAAGTCACACGTACAAAGATTTTTCTCCGTGGTCATTTTGCTGTTTGGTTGCAAGCTATTTTTGAGCACGCTGTTTCTTGTTATTTTTAAAACCCAGATTATAAAATAAGCTATGGACAACAAACTAGACACAGTCATGTTTCTAGTCGATTGTATTAATTCCAATGTGGTATCAATTTCACTCAATTATTTTCAAGAGAAAGTAATTTGGTTGTAAACTCCCAAGAATTTTTTACAATTTAGCGCTACCTATAGGTTAATTTACGAACTACATTTTTTCAAAGGAAATGTTTAAGAAATCAGTTTTTATGCTCTCGTATTTCACTATAAACAATTGTAATTAAATAATAAATATCCTCACAAGAGCCAGCCTACACTACTGCTTACATGGTTAAATAATGCTTTTAAAAATTTTTTTTTCTGAAATATATAGTTGTGTTTCTGTAATGCATGAAGGCACGTTACTTCGCGATGATCTTCTTCCACAGCCACAAACACAACCTTTACCGCACACCAGCCAAGTTTTCATTGTAAAACTCCGTAACGAAAGCCCGAAGAGCTTAGTTATCGTTACGAGTTTCTTATCGAACATAGTGACGTCAAACGAAGACTAGAATGCGCTTTGAACAGCTCCTTTTGCCAGGAAACGAAAATTCGCGTGATTAGTAACATTTTTTGACGACAGGAAACGAAACGAATAACTTGGAACAAACTCCGAGAGATCCGCGAGGAGGGCGGACCCCGAACCACGAGGCGCTGACTGAGTGCTCTGAGCCTCGAGACAGCTCCGCCGGCCTCGTGCGGACCCCAGCGAGCGCGCTACGCCAGTGCGAACCCCCACACAGCTCTGTGAACCTCCGGCATGCACGTACACGCCTTGGGTCGCGTTTATTGCGTCTGGAAACGGCGCATGCATCGGGGCTGTAGCGGGATTGTCTGGTGCATTGGCCGCAGTTGTAGCAATGGACACGCCCTATAAGAGGAAGAGCACAGCAAACCAGCGCAAAGCGGAGAAGACACTGGGAAAATCTGTGTGACAGTCGTGGAATATATCACTTGGATTAGGGCGGAACAAAGTAGGGTAGTTGTTAGTTAGCGAAGATAAGACTTCTGTGAGTTTGATGTAGGGTGATATGAAGCTCCGGAGAACGCGCTTGGAGTAGCGGGGTTTTTCACGTGGTAAAGTGTTTGTAGCATGCGTGTCCATTTACAGCCACCGTGGATGTAGGGTAGGGCCTGCCAACGTGAGCGGTTCTCAGTGCAAGCTCGTACGGCCGTAATTATGCGAGTCTCTATACCGCGGTTCCCTCCTCTCTACTAAGCAAACTGCGTGGTACGGCATAAACACGTGTTTTTAAAAGTCAGCTCCAATTAGGCNCCGGCATGCACGTAAACGGCGCATGCATCGCGGCTGTAGCGGGATTGTCCGGTGCAATGGCCGCAATTGTAGCAATGGACACGCCCTATAAGAGGAAAAGCACAGCAAACCAGCAGCGCAAAGCGGAGAAGACATTGGGAAAATCTGTGTGACAGTCTCGGTAGTTGTTAGTTAGCGAAGATAAGACTTCTGTGAGTTTGATGTAGGGTGATATGAAGCTCCGGAGAACGCGCTTGGAGTAGCTGGGTTTTTCACGTGGTAAAGTTTGTAACATGCGTGTCCATTTACAGCCACCGTGGATGTAGGGTAGGGCCTGCCAACGTGAGCGGTTCTCAGTGCAAGCTCGTACGGCCGTAATTATGCGAGTCTCTATACCGCTGTTCCCTCCTCTCTACTAAGCAAACTGCGTGGTACGGCATAAACACGTGTTTTTAAAAGTCAGCTCCAATTAGGCNTGTTCCCTCCTCTCTACTAAGCAAACTGCGTGGTACGGCATAAACACGTGTTTTTAAAAGTCAGCTCCAATTAGGCCTATTTCCTTTTTTGAATACATTTTTAGGACATTTTATGGCTTCGTGATATTATGTCAATAACAAATTATCAAACATGTCTAATCATTTCGGAAATAATATTCTTTACTAAAAATATTAATTCTTAGAAATATGAATAAGCTATTCAAGCATAAAGTTTGGTTCCAGCTAAAGTGTTTCTTAAAGTCGCAATACTGCCATGCCAACAGTTCCTTAAAGTCACAATACTGCCATGTCAAAAGTTCCTTTGAATTTCGATAATTGGTTCACCTGCTGTAAAAGTTTACCCTTGTAAATATTTTGATTAAAAATTTTATTTATGAAGTTAAAATTAGAAAAAATCTATTAACGTAAATTTTTTCTAATTTCTAATCGGAGAAGGCAGCGGCAGCCTGTTGTCCCGCTAGACGACGGGAAATGGAGACCACGACTGCGTGTGGTCGTGTCAGCGCATAGTTTGGCGGGAGATGTCAGACTAGCAAGTCGTCCACCTGCTAGCGTTGTGTGCTTGTGTTACAGCGCGAGTGCATCTCGATCCACGTAGGACAGGCGGGCGTGCAGATCGGCAATGCGTGCTGGGAGCTGTACTGTTTGGAGCACGGCATCCAGCCCGACGGACAGATGCCGTCGGACAAGTCGCTCGGCGTCGACGACAGCTTCAACACCTTCTTCAGCGAGACGGGATCCGGCAAGCACGTGCCACGGGCCGTCTTTGTGGACCTGGAGCCGACAGTGGTCGGTGAGTGCCGTACACTAACAATGAGGTCATCTTCTGCAACATTAACCCACCACAAAGGAAGACAACTGCCAAAGTCACGTGGTCAACAGTGATCAAAGTGTTTGTTTATATCTTGATTTTTAAGTGACAAGCACTATTATATCAATGAAAGGCAATTACCCAGAGTAGCGGCTTTTATGAAGGAAACGTCCTAGACCAACAAAAGTAGCATTAATGGGTTCTGCACAGCTTACCTTGTTAATATTCAGGAAGGCGTAATGTTAAAATAAGTAGAACGTATTAAATAAAATAGTTAAAAGTACGAGCAGTTGAATACTTGGACACGGAGACTGGTTGTGCGCAGCCAGCGAGATCACTCTACCTCGTCTTTAGTATATGGTGAGTGTAGCCTTCTGCTCGGAGCCACAGCCCTTGTGCACGCCGCCTCACCATGCAACGGCTGCTGTCCTNCTATGGTGAGTGTAGCCTTCTGCTCGGAGCCACAGCCCTTGTGCACGCCGCCTCACCATGCAACGGCTGCTGTCCTGCCCATCTTGTGTCTTTATTTGTACCTCTTGATATTACTCACTCTCTCGATTTTATACTGCCATTCAAACATTGGTTTGCTACATACACAACTATTTTACATGATTCCTGACACCAGAATGGTCTGAATTCAGTCTGTATTTTCTCATGTGAGACTGAAAAATAACGAATAAAGAGTTAATCTTTATGACAGTTATAGACACAACAAAACCAACAGGGGAAAAATATTATGCTACTATAGACCCTACGCTCTGACAGCCTTCGTTTTCTCATATTTGATTTTGAACAGTAACCTATGGCGAAACAAAAATAAATTCATGTTAAAAGGAATACTTCCTTTTCAAACATGTTTCTCCCATCGTATCTTGGCGTTTCTTCTTTGACGAAGTGTTTATTAGGCCGCTATTACATTAGGCAACTAGTGGATGGAAATCATGAGAAGCAATGATTCAAATGAAAGCCATTACACGAGGCAACCGCAGTTGCCAGACCGACAACAGTTGCCCGACAGTTGACAGCTCGAGCAACTGCACTGTCGACTTTCAGTTGCCAACCCTGTGACATATGCAGTCTTTTACATTATCAACTAGTAGCGCGTTCCACTGTGTTTGAGTGCGCTATCCAGAAGACCAATTTTTTAAACTATCGGAATTAATTCTCTAGCAGATTGATTCGATACTTCCACTCCGGTAGAGAGTGTCAGAATGCCAAAATGTGTATTTTTCAGACGAAGCGACTGTCGGAATGAAAAGTAGGTACCCCCTCAGATTTCTGAAGAATCGATTTTACAATTTGGCATCATTGCATTTCGCATTTCGTCACCGAAGCTTAACCAATCACGTTAAATCTGTTGTAGCTGGAAAGTTTATTTTAAAATACACAAATACATATTTATTGTAATCAGGAATAAAAAAACTGCAATTACCTTAAAAAAAAAGTCAAACAATCTACGACGAAAAGGCTATCGACTACAGATATTATAAATCATACCTTCAGCCACAAGCAATCCACAGGAACTCTTTACTTGTCACGAAGATTTATTTTTCCTTAAAATAATTTGTATTGACGTAATTACGGTAAAAATTGCCAAAGAATATAATTATACGCGTAAAAGAACACATGATAATAGTTAACACATACGCCGCTCTGCAAGACTCGCGCACACTTTGCTGCTACAATGTGTCCAAAGCTGGCCGGACAAGTAGGTTTCTGAAACTGTCACCAGGTAGTAATAACTAAGTGCTTCGCGCCATTTTGTGCATGGTGTGTTGCAGACGAGGTGAGGACGGGTACGTACCGCCAGCTGTTCCATCCGGAGCAGCTCATCACGCCGTTCCTCCTGCGCCGGTTGTTGATACGGGCGCCGGTGATGTGGATCGGCAAGGAGATAGTGGACATGGTGCTGTAGTTGCCGTGAAGTGTGCACGGTGTGTTGCAGACGAGGTGAGGACGGGCACGTACCGGCAGCTGTTCCATCCGGAGCAGCTCATCACGCCGTTCCTCCTGCGCCGGTTGTTGATACGGGCGCCGGTGATGTGGATCGGCAAGGAGATAGTGGACATGGTGCTGGACCGCCTCCGCAAGTTGGCCGACCAGTGCACCGGACTGCAGGGTTTCCTCATATTCCACTCTTTCGGTGGCGGCACCGGCTCGGGCTTCACCTCGCTCCTCATGGAGCGGCTGTCCGTCGACTACGGCAAGAAGAGCAAGCTCGAGTTCGCCATATACCCCGCCCCGCAGGTGCGCACTCCTATGTAGCTGCAGCTCTCATGCCACTGCTGCACTACTCTCTAGCCTATTCACTGCTGCTTGGCTAGTGTCTCGCCACATTGCAACTGGTTCCCTACTGATACTCTAGTCATAGAGAAGATAGTACACAGTGGCGTTGTAGTGTGGTGCTTTATTTGATGTGGGTGTACCTTTGCTCTGGGAACGGGCCCATGGGCCTAGTCAGGGGGGTTCAGGGGGCCAGATGCCCCCCACCCCAAACCAAGTTCAAGTAAATAAAATAATCCCCATTAATACTACAAGAGTGGCATAGTGCAAGATTTTAATGTGTTTTTTAATAACTGACGATTTTAGTAGATTCTTCTGAGCATTCTAAGTTAAAGTAAAGAAATGTAACACAATTGTGTAGGCATTTTGTTCTGAATCTACTATAAAGCATCACGACGAGTGTGTAAACTAAAGCTTCTATCCCATTCACAAACCCTGCCACCCTTCTCGCACATAAATCCTGTTAAATTCTGACTACGCCCCTGAACGGACCTTGTGTCCGATTGGCTACTGCTTGCAGCGAAAGTTTCCTTATTGGCTGGGCTGTCAACTGACGAGTAAGTTACCAGCCTTAGATTGATATATGGCTTTCCGACATGCTGCTGGCTAGTGANGCTGGGCTGTCAACTGACGAGTAAGTTACCAGCCTTAGATTGATATATGGCTTTCCGACATGCTGCTGGCTAGTGACCCCATTGTTATGGTGTTTGTGACTGGAGTTGCCAGTGTAAGCTACTGTTTGATACCTGTACTGCCACAATCTCATTACTGACTCAGAATCCCTCGAGGCATGTTTTAAAAGCTTTGATCCAATTACAAAGCAACTAAGNACCACAATCTCATTACTGACTCAGAATCCCTCGAGGCATGTTTTAAAAGCTTTGATCCAATTACAAAGCAACTAAGATACATGTGTATTTTGGAATCGAGCTTGTTCTATTAATTCGCGAAGGTTTCCTTGCCTTAGTTACTGATCGCATGTCATTTTAAAAAACATTTTCCTTACTTACCTAAGCCAATCACAAATAGGTTTTTTAAAACTGGCCGTCTGTGTTTCGCGGACAGACACATAAGACGTGTAATAATTAAAATTGTAGGATCACGGAAACGGACCAGCACTAAAATATTTTAAAATATAACTCGTTAAGTCTTTTTGCGAATATCTGTGTTCCAATAATTAAAAACACTATTAAAAAATAGCAAGGAAATGATAACAGTACGGTTCTGTAATCAGTCTTCAGAGCATTAGCAAGGGAACTTGGAAGTGGACTGATCCCCGACACAGCATAGGGCATTCTCTGTGATATGTTATATCACCTTTGTAGTTGTTCGCACGACACGGTCGCTTGTTTGCTCTCGGTAGTTAAAGGTGGAACACTGCCGAGGCAGTGAATGCATGATAATGTAAGAAATTACGGGAAGTTACTGTGTACACACTGATGCGCGAAAAATTCGACATGAATGCTAAAATAAAAGTCACGAANTCACGAAAAAAAAAAAAAAAGGAAAATGCAAAATGTGAGGGGCGAATCCGCCTTAAGGAGTGTGGCAGATATTGACCGGATTTTCTCGGGGTACTCTCGTTTCTTAACTCGTTTTAATTCGGTCGCTGCTCCACTCCACCTAACCTCAACTCATCTATAGTACAGTCTGGCTGGAACAACAGGCGTGTCTGTCGGGTGTGGTGACTGATGACAGTTAGCAGCCCGCTTGCTCTCACCCACGCTGACACTCCCTAGTGGAGAACATTGGCCAGACTTTCATGTTCCTCTACCTCCTGGCGGTTGTCTTATGGTACCTTCTCTCATTCCTAGGGACCTCCGAATTTCGCGAAAATATTTCACAAGTTGTATTTCATAACAGTGAAACTCAGATCCACTTTCTTGATTTGGTAATCTAGGTGTTAAGCGTCTTTGGCGTATACCCGAGAATCACAGACGTACAGTATCGGAGTTGCCTAATTCTGATTGGCCAGTCAAGTAAGAAAGTGTATTCTCACAAAGAAACTCCGCCAATGAGAAAATAAAACTGCTGCTATGCCCGTAGTGTATTAAAATATAGAATATTCGTAAATATTTTCGCGAAATTCGGGTGTCCCTACTCATTCCTACTGCTATTGCACCGGATTCCTTCAGATCTCGTCTCTCCAAAAGTAACTCCTCTACACGTGCATTGTTGGCAACAGTCAGTTCACATTTAATCTCAGTTCTTTTGTGGTTTCGAATGAACATAGCTGTATCATTATAATAATCTAATCTCCAAGCGATCTCTGACATTCTGTCGTACATTCACACATTCCATGATAATTTCACTCCGGGAAGCTGTACAGTAAAATACATTTAAATAATTCAATTTTATAAAATTTGTTCTACGTAGTAAGTTTAGGTAATTTTCCACCTGGTTTATAAATACTTAAGTGATTTGATCCTCTATAAATCCTCTGGTTAGTTAGTCTATATTTATCTTTCCCTCCAGAAACTTCTAAAGAATGTTTTATTCAATTTGTAATTGTCTCGTTGCAGCATTGTTGAACGTGCAGACGACTGACGGGTGTTGTTGTGGTTGCAGGTGTCGACAGCGGTGGTGGAGCCATACAACTCTATCCTAACCACGCACACGACACTCGAGCACTCCGACTGTGCTTTTATGTGCGACAACGAGGCTATCTACGACATCTGCCGCCGAAACCTGGACATCGACCGGCCCACCTACACAAACCTGAACCGCCTCATCGGCCAGATAGTGTCCTCCATCACCGCCTCTCTTCGCTTCGACGGGGCACTCAATGTCGACCTCACCGAGTTCCAGGTAGAGCTACTCCTTACCGGCATTCTTCACCAATTCCCATGTCAATTCCCTCTTACTAGCATTTCACACCAATTTCCTATTCGAGCCTTTCCTTACAGACGTTTCCGCCAATTTCCATGTCAATTCTCTCTTCCAGGCATTTCATGGCGAGTTCCAGGTATAGCCTCTCATTAGTGGTATCCTCATCAATTCCCATGGTATTTTCCTCTTACTGGTATTTTATACCAAGTTCTAGGTAGCGACTCTCATTAGTGGCATTGCTCGCCAATTTCTATTTAATTACCTCTTATTCTCATATTACACTGAGTTATAGGTAGAGCCTATACTATTGTGTTCCTCACGAATTCATTTGTCAATTCTATCTTGCTGGCATTTCACACCGATTTCTAGTTAGAGACTCTCCTTACTGCCATTCCTCACCAATTTCAAACCGAGTTCCAGATAGAGCCTCTCCTTGCTGGTATTATTCATTAAATTCCATGTCAATTGTCTCTTAGTTGCATTTCACACAGAATTTTAAGTAGAACCCTTTTTTTACCGATGTTTCTCACCAATTTCCAGGTGAATTCTCTCCTACTGATAATTCCAGATTTTTTACATATATTACTGCAAGACCTATCTTTCTCATTATCTATAAATTAAACTGTGGTCGTTTTTGCCATATTACGTTTGTTTAGCTATACTCATTTATGTACCGAAATTGTAAAAAAGTGAGTGTGCATTGTTTCTCCTCACCCATCCATCAAAGGCGTGGCATTTCCCATATCTCGTGTTATAATAAAACTTAGTTTCATGCGAGCAAAAATAAAGCCTATCCCGCCTTCCCAAACACACTTTTTCAATGTCCTTTCAGTTAAGATATATCTGTATCCGCTTGCTTGTGTGAATTATTTCTACGTGCCTAATAGTTTGCCATTTCTTAGAGCTCTTATTTTTACTATGCATATTCATTTCCTTGCCCTCCTTTTAGTAGCTTAGTGTAACTCATACTGAAGATAACAATAGCCCTAATGCTGCCATACTTTCCCGATTGCAGTAATTCTGTTTATCTCGCTATCGTCATGAGGAAACCTAGTAAACCGCTCCATGTTTTAGGTTGTCATGCTATTCTAAAAAAAAAAAAATCAAATGATCGACTACGAAATCATTAGAAATGCTAAAAAAAAAAATATNTATCTCGCTATCGTCATGAGGAAACCTAGTAAACCGCTCCATGTTTTAGGTTGTCATGCTATTCTAAAAAAAAAAAATCAAATGATCGACTACGAAATCATTAGAAATGCTAAAAATATATATATATATGTGACTTCAAACAACAAAAAAACTCGTACATCAAGTTCTAAGTTTTAATCAAACTTGATCTTGAACAGTCCCCTGATGGGCCTTTACGCAGAAAACCAGAGGCCTTTCCAATAGAATTACGATTGATCTTCATATGTTTGTAAAATAACATGCTTGTCTAAATAATTAATAACAATTTTGTTTAAAATGTATAACATTGCCTTATAAATCAAAGTTGGTTTTTTGTCTCATGTAAAATACCAGTTTTTTTGGAGTGGCGAGGTTTCCGCTCATGAGGGTAACTGCCGGGGGCTTAGCCCTGACACTCTCTCCACTGTGTACGAGGGTATCTTGTAAGGGGTTGCAGTTCTCGAGACTGCTGTGTTGCAGACGAACCTGGTGCCGTACCCGAGGATACACTTCCCGCTGGTGACGTACGCGCCAGTGGTGTCTGCAGAGCGTGCTTACCACGAGCAACTGTCTGTGGCCGAGATCACCAACGCCTGCTTCGAGCCAGCCAACCAGATGGTGAAGTGCGACCCTCGCAACGGCAAGTACATGGCGTGCTGCATGCTGTACCGCGGCGACGTCGTGCCCAAGGACGTGAATGCCGCCATCGCCACCATTAAGACCAAGCGCTCCATCCAGTTCGTCGACTGGTGTCCCACCGGCTTCAAGGTGCGCCTCGACCTCTTCCACTACACAAAACTCTGGCTTTCAACTACCATCCAATACTGTAGGAGGCCCAAGTCATTATGAACCCATCACACATCAACCTTCACACTTTTTGAATCAAACCTCTGATAAATAACCCAATCTATGACGTGTTTCGTTCTTTCCTAAATATGCCATGTATCACAATCCTTTTGTACTTCTGTTAACATAAATGTACGTTATTTTTGGTTAGATAGAACTTTTACTTATATATTTTATCTATAAATTGAAATATTAATTTATGATTAGTTCGAATAAAACAAAGACAAAATAGGTGTGTTGGTAATACCTATTAAGAAATAGTTCTCATGCGAAGTATTATGAAAACAAGTATGCACAAATACACTGTGTTGTCCCTTTGGTGTAATTTTCTAGACTTAGTTAAGGTTTGTTGGCATTGGGAACAGGAACAGTCTGAAAGTAGAACATTAACGGGGCTTCAGAAAAGTTGGAAGTAACCATGAATGGACTATTATTCAAGTTTTCGTGCTCGAGACATCATTTTTATGCTTGTAATTACGTCGTGCTTGCAAAAAAGCATCAATCGCCAGACGTAGCTGCTTCACTTTAAGCATCAGTGTGGTGTATGTTTTCAGATCTCTTCGAAAGAGACGGATTAAAAGCTTGCCACAATTTAAGAGTATAGTTGCAAATCAGGTTATATCCATATTATCGAAATGTGGGAAATTGACAAAAAAAAAAACCAGCCCAATATTATTCTAACATAGTGTGTATATAATTTATGCTTGAATATGCACCACCATACAAATTTGTATACACAGGAATCAGGATTAACATTCCAGGTAATGATCAAAACTATTCGATATAACTTACTTTGCAGGATATTAGGTTTTTTGAACAGAATAAAAAACTTAGGATTAACTTATTTTGAAATGAATACGAATAAAATTTCTTATGCGTGGAAAACAATTACAGAATATTGTAGAAAACAAACAGTAAAGAAGCTGCCAATGTCACATTTTTGAGTTTTTCCGGGAAGAGTTATGAATTTTAAAAAAAATAGTGTACAAACTAACTGTGTTGTTACGCACTTACGCTCGCACTAGACGCGAACTCCATGCGCGGTTCAGTTCCCCCCAGGCAGACACCGCTAGCTGCCCCCATCGCTCGCCCGGCAGCCACCGGAATATCATAAATATAATATATGCTCATGCAGAAAATAAAACAAAACAAAATTTGATTAGCCATAGTTCGTAGAACTACATTATGCTATTGTCATGTGAATTAAATTAATATACTTAATGTGAGAAATTAAACCCTAACCGCAGGCAAGCAGATATACATATTTCTAAGGGAAATTCTTTATGGAAATCCTGTGACCCAAAGGAAAACACAATTTGGACAAGTTGTGATAAAAAATATTTTCAAAATTTTCTTTGCCATAAATTTGAGATGTAAATATATTTTTAATGAAATTTTAATTATACAGATCTGCTGAAAGTTTATTATCGTTAAATTATTCTTCGTATCGTGTAAAAAAAAAAAAATTTAAAAAAAAAAAGTGAAATTTACCTTAGAACAAAAGAAATACAGATACATGAAGGTGGGGATAACAGCTAGATTTTCAGTTTTTTTTATAGTCTATTCGTGGTTTCATCACACTTTTTGAAACAAACCTTTGGAAAATCACCCCATGTATGACGTGTTTGGTTGTATCCCAAGTATCACAAGCTTTATATACTTCTGTCAACATAAAAGTGCATTATTTTTGGGGACATCGAACTTTTATTTATATAATATCCATAAATTGTAATATTTCGTTCATAAATAATGCGAATAAATACAGGGAGAAAACGGGTAGGTATGTTGGTAATGCCTATTAAGAAATAAGTCTTATTTAAATACTATTTATACGAGTGCTCAAAAATACGGTGCGTTTTCCCTCTGGTGTAATTTTCTAAACTTAGTAAAGCTTTGTTTGCACGAGGCGGAGGAATATCCTGGAAGTAGAACGTAAGTAGGGCTTCAGAACAGTTATAAGTAACGATGCAAGGACTATACCTTAGAGGACTGCGATCGCCTTAACGCCATGCTTGGTTGCAGGTGGGGATCAACTACCAGCCACCGACGGTGGTGCCTGGAGGAGACCTGGCTAAGGTGCAGCNTTCCCAAGTATCACAAGCTTTATATACTTCTGTCAACATAAAAGTGCATTATTTTTGGGGACATCGAACTTTTATTTATATAATATCCATAAATTGTAATATTTCGTTCATAAATAATGCGAATAAATACAGGGAGAAAACGGGTAGGTATGTTGGTAATGCCTATTAAGAAATAAGTCTTATTTAAATACTATTTATACGAGTGCTCAAAAATACGGTGCGTTTTCCCTCTGGTGTAATTTTCTAAACTTAGTAAAGCTTTGTTTGCACGAGGCGGAGGAATATCCTGGAAGTAGAACGTAAGTAGGGCTTCAGAACAGTTATAAGTAACNACCGGAATATCATAAATATAATATATGCTCATGCAGAAAATAAAACAAAACAAAATTTGATTAGCCATAGTTCGTACAACTACATTACGCTATTGTCATGTGAATTAAATTAATACACTTAATGTGAGAAATTAAACCCTAACCGCAGGCAAGCAGATATACATATTTCTAAGGGAAATTCTTTATGGAAATCCTGTGACCCAAAGGAAAACACAATTTGGACAAGCTGTGATAAAAAATATTTTCAAAATTTTCTTTGCCATAAATTTGAGATGTAAATATATTTTTAATGAAATTTTAATTATACAGATCTGCTGAAAGTTTATTATCGTTAAATTATTCTTCGTATCGTGTAAAAAAAAAAAAAGTGAAATTTACCTTAGAACAAAAGAAATGCAGATACATGAAGGTGGGGATAACAGCTAGATTTTCAGTTTTTTTTATAGTCTATTCGTGGTTTCATCACACTTTTTGAAACAAACCTTTGGAAAATCAGCCCATGTATGACGCGTCTGGTTGCTTCCCAAGTATCACAAGCTTTATATACTTCTGTCAACATAAAAGTGCATTATTTTTGGGGACATCGAACTTTTATTTATATAATATCCATAAATTGTAATATTTCGTTCATAAATAATGCGAATAAATACAGGGAGAAAACGGGTAGGTATGTTGGTAATGCCTATTAAGAAATAAGTCTTATTTAAATACTATTTATACGAGTGCTCAAAAATACGGTGCGTTTTCCCTCTGGTGTAATTTTCTAAACTTAGTAAAGCTTTGTTTGCACGAGGCGGAGGAATATCCTGGAAGTAGAACGTAAGTAGGGCTTCAGAACAGTTATAAGTAACCATGCAAGGACTATACCTTAGAGGACTGCGATCGCCTTAACGCCATGCTTGGTTGCAGCTGGAGTTGACAGATCACCTAGCAGCCATCGATGGTAATCTCTGGAGGAGACCTGGCTAAGGTGGAGCGTGCAGTCTGCATGTTATAAAACATGAGGCCATCGCCTTTGATCGATGCTTGGTTGCAGGTGGGGATCAACTACCAGCCACCGACGGTGGTGCCTGGAGGAGACCTGGCTAAGGTGCAGCNCATGCTTGGTTGCAGGTGGGGATCAACTACCAGCCACCGACGGTGGTGCCTGGAGGAGACCTGGCTAAGGTGCAGCGTGCTGTCTGCATGCTGTCCAACACGACGGCCATCGCTGAGGCGTGGGCGCGTCTGGACCACAAGTTCGACCTGATGTACGCAAAACGTGCCTTTGTACACTGGTATGTTGGCGAGGGCATGGAGGAGGGCGAGTTCGCTGAGGCGCGGGAGGACCTGGCTGCCCTCGAGAAGGACTACGAGGAGGTGGGGCTGGACACAGTCGAGGGCGAGGAGCTACTGGATGAGTACTGAACACGTCCTGTGCCTCCTCCACTGCGCTGCTGCTTCAAACACACACTGCCTCGTTTGCTATATGCTGCATCGGACGCCCACGNCCTGTGCCTCCTCCACTGCGCTGCTGCTTCAAACACACACTGCCTCGTTTGCTATATGCTGCATCGGACGCCCACGGAAATTGCTCCACTTCAAATAAGTAGAGATATGAGATATTTTAATTATCGTTTTGAGACAAAATAATTTAAAAAACATGCATACAATTCTTTTTTTGAACTAAACTTTGNAATAATTTTAAAAACATGCATACAATTCTTTTTTTGAACTAAACTTTGTCAGAGTTCTCGTGCATAAATCTGAACTAATAAGAAACGACTAATTATAGCGTAGCACAACCATATGTAGGGGAAACGTAAGGGAAAATCATAATTACGGCACTAACAAAACAGATGTTTACAAAAACATATATGCAGTCTAAAATATAATACATTTTAATGCTGAACACATTATTTAGCTCTCTGTTTTTTCCTCTTCCTGGAAATTTGCCGTTTCTTGCTGGCATCAGGAAATGGCTATAGTTTTGTCAGGACAGTATTTAAATTTGTTATACTGCAGTCTGAATGTGCTGGGTCTCTAGACTGGGTTGTCTTTTAGCTGTTGATGGACTGTTAGGGCTGCTGATGTTTGTAGGCTTTGTTGCTTCTTTCTCATCACCAGATGATGACTCTGACACTCTTGGGCTCTACTCATGTTTGCTGTAGTCTTCGTTGTGTTATTTTTACCTCCAGATGTTGAAGCTGAAACACTTGTGAAACTATATCA
This sequence comes from Clitarchus hookeri, assembly GCA_002778355.1. Taxonomy (NCBI): domain Eukaryota; kingdom Metazoa; phylum Arthropoda; class Insecta; order Phasmatodea; family Phasmatidae; genus Clitarchus; species Clitarchus hookeri. Next base: position 188,220 of record NQII01002925.1, on the reverse strand, counting down.
GAGCTGTAGCCAGTTTTTCAGTTCTGTGTGTTGTGGTTGTGGGAATTAAGCCTAGGCTTATTTTCCAAGTTTTCTTTTGTTTCAATATCCTTACTTACACTCACGGGCTGTTGATTTGGGATTTCTGTAAGCTTGGACGGAAGAAATTCTAAGTCTGAAAACATTTCTTTATTTAATGGGCGAATCTCTGTACATGCAAACCCATTCCTAGCAATCTCAAGACGGCGTGTTTTGCTATCTCAAACTAATGCTGCGATCTCATAGTCTGTGCTACGGATACCAGGATCATTTCTCATCCACAAACCACAGGCCTCACAAATGCACACTTAAGTGACTTCATAAAAGTCCTGTCGAGCGGCTGGATGTTATGGATGGGTTGTGGTGGAGTGCTGGGCATATGAATGTNTGTTTTGCTATCTCAAACTAATGCTGCGATCTCATAGTCTGTGCTACGGATACCAGGATCATTTCTCATCCACAAAGCACAGGCCTCACAAATGCACACTTGCGTGACTTCATAAAAGTCCTGTCGAGCGGCTGGATGTTATGGATGGGTTGTGGTGGAGTGCTGGGCATATGAATGTTGTGGTCTCTTTAAAAATTTAAAACAGAGACATATTTGAGACTAGCATGCCCATCCAATAATAGGAGCACAGTATGATCTTTGCTTGGATGCACATGCCTTTCAAAATGCTGGAGCCAGCTGAGAAACGTTTGTGAATCCATCCAGCCATGTGGCTGAGCCAACAAACATTTCATCATCTGGAGCATCCTAGGAAATATGAATATTGGAAAGATGAAATGTCCTGTTGGGTTCGTACAAAATATTAAATCAATGTTTCTACCTCTCTCTGCAGATGTTAAATTGCCAACCTACATCTTGCCTTTCGTTGATAGAACCTTGGGATTGTTGTGGACACTTAAACCTGTTTCGTCTGCATTGTACATGCGAGAGGGCGGTAACTCGTACTTCTCTTTTTAAAAATACAGTTTTTAATAAAAAACAGCATGACATGGCACATTCAGCTCGTTGACTCAGGGACACGTAAGCTCAAATGTGGAAATCGCTTTATGAACGATTTGTAGAAGGCATTTCCAGCAGACTTCTTTGTTCTATCAAACCTGTGCTCAATGTGAAGATGTTCTCTAATACATACAATACGATCCAGGAGAGAACTTCTTGGGACATTAAATTTTATAGCGGCTTCCCTAACTGACATTGCTCCACATAGAACTTTATCCATACCCGCTTTCATAGAATCCGTAGTCCAGGAACCTCGGGTTTTAGTTCTTCCTTTGAACTTAGTCATCTTACTGGAAGGATCTGTAGAGGAATAATAAATGACGCTGATTATTTTTGAGGCACATGAATAATNACTGTGGAAATAGCTTTATGAACGATTTGTAGAAAGCATTTCCAGCAGACTTCTTTGTTCTATCAAACCTGTGCTCAATGTGAAGATGTTCTCTAATACATACAATACGATCCCGGAGAGAACTTCTTGGGACATTAAATTTTATAGCGGCTTCCCTAACTGACATTGCTCCACATAGAACTTTATCCATACCCGCTTTCATAGAATCCGTAGTCCAGGAACCTCGGGTTTTAGTTCTTCCTTTAAACTTAGTCATCTTACTGGAAGGATCTGTAGAGGAATAATAAATTACGCTGATTATTTTTGAGGCACATGAATAATAGGCTACATAGAGTAGATACAACATAGTTTAAATAGGCCTATGCATGTTTATAAAAATTTCGAATGTTTCATTATGCTAAACTGTTTCCTTGGTGGCAGTTAATTTCCTCGGAGTGTTATGACAATGGTGGGTTCATCGAATCTGTTAGCATACTTTCCTGAAAGGCCTTACATTATTTAATAATTAATACGTTACAAACCAAACGAAAACAACCAGAGTGAAAATTTTATTATATTAAAAATAACTATAANTGGAAGGATCTGTAGAGGAATAATAAATGACGCTGATTATTTTTGAGGCACATGAATAATAGGCTACATAGAGTAGATACAACATAGTTTAAATAGGCCTATGCATGTTTATAAAAATTTCGAATGTTCCATTACGCTAAACTGTTTCCTTAATTTCCTCGGGTGTTATGACAATGGTGGGCTCATCGAATCTGTTAGCATACTTTCCTGAAAGGCCTTAAATCATTTAATAATTAATACGTTACAAACCAAACGAAAACAACCAGAGTGAAAATTTTATTATATTAAAAATAACTATAAAATTTAATTAAGTTAATAGTCCTATATGCCTATCTTGTGGTATCTTCAGTTTGTCAAACAACATAATATTGCGGAATTATTTTCGTTGAATTCTACGGTCAACAGAATATTTTACTAATTGTCTGGATAATTTAAGGAAGCGGCTGCATGGACATTCAAACCCATGACTGTGCTAGAACACCTTGAAGAAACGCAAGTGATGTTTGGTATCTAAATACGCNGCATGGACATTCAAACCCATGACTGTGCTAGAACACCTTGAAGAAACACAAGTGATGCTTGGTATCTAAATACGCTATTATGTCCGCGGTTTCCTCTTAGATATGAAATGTCCGTGGCTACCCTCATTCAGTCTGTCCAGGGATACCCGCCCGACGCCACACACAAAAAACGGTCTTATGAAACAAACTAAACATTCCCAGTCAATGAAACTATAGGACTAGTGAAAGGAGATTTCAATCGATAATCTGTTGGTGATCTGCTTACCTCCAGTGTAGTAATTTGCCACAGAATATTACACGATACAATTTCAACAACGTACAAAATTTAAAACCGCGCACAAGCTACTGCGTCAGTGCATCACCCTCGACTTCTCGCTCATGGCGCCGTATATAAAGACAGCCTTTGGTTTTGCTGAGCTGTGCTGCTTCCTAGCTTGAAACTCGAGGAACTAGCATTGTCCGGGACTACCCACGTTTCCCCAAACTGAATCAGAAAGGAAGACAACTCCTCTCCGTGGCAGAAGTCGTTGAGCATACGATGCCTCCTTGAATATTTCACAGATAAGTCTAACATTATGCTAGTTAACAGTGCGAGTTTTGTAGTTTTCTAGATTTTAAATAGATTCGCTCGTGTGGTCATCAGTAAAAGTTACACCCGTGGGGACATGCTTTCCTAAAAATCAGTTTAAGCTTCCATAAGAAAGAGAGAACCTTTGCTTCGCAAACAACGGAAATTCACACAGTGTATGCCAATGAATAAAATTAAATTGTTATTTTAGAAACCTTTCGATATTGATTCTGCAGAAAGTAATGGAGTTTGCTCCCTTAAAAATCAGCCAATAGATCTCAATGTACATAGGTTAAATGTAACCTTTAATATGTGTGGAAGTTATATTTTTAAAACATGGTGTAGAGTGGAAATCGCTCCTCCAAAAATCAATTTAAATAGATTTTCTGCACATCGGCGAAATGATTTTTAGTTCATCTGTGAATGAATGCTCGTGTTGAAAACAGTTGAGATGAGATATATATTCTCAAACTGGAACTAAGGGGCCGTGGTGGCTGAACGGTTAGCCTGCCTTTCTCCCACCAAGGCGAACCGGGTTCAATCCCCGGCCAGGCCACTCTCGAATTTTCACAAGTGGTAATCATGCCGGTCGATTCGGCTGGTTTTCTCAGGGATCCCCAGACACCCCCCAATCCTTCATTCCAGCGCTGCTCTATTCTCTCCTCATTGGNGTCTGCCTTTCTCCCACCAAGGCGAACCGGGTTCAATCCCCGGCCAGGCCACTCTCGAATTTTCACAAGTGGTAATCATGCCGGTCGATTCGGCTGGTCGGCTGGTTTTCTCAGGGATCCCCAGACACCCCCCGATCCTTCATTCCAGCGCTGCTCTATTCTCTCCTCATTGGCTGTCAACACCTCGTTGTTAAGAGAAGCCAAATNGGCTGTCAACACCTCGTTGTTAAGAGAAGCCAAATTGTCCCAACTCAAATCAACTCTAACGTGAACTAATGCGTTATTTCAACAGTCATTTTTCATGTTTACAAGCAACTGTTAATAGTGTTCTGATCTTTATTAACAGTTGAAATATTATATTTCATTATTTAAATTAATTATTGATTACCTTTATAAAATAATATTAAGGCCACACAGTATCTCTAAAGATGTAAATCAATTGCCCTTGTTTTATATTTTCAGTAATAACATTACTACTCACTTTAGATTTATTTTATTATCAATGAAGCTATTAATGGAGTAAAACACAAGCACTCTCTCAGGGATAACATTTAAATATGTTATCTGTCTCCAGAGGTAAGGTACTCACCAGTATAACCAGGAATTCACACCATTCCCTCAGAGATATTAAACTTGCAATAAAAAATGCACAGTTTCTTCTAACTGCAAAGATCCAAGTAGGCCTTCTGAGATGCGATATATATATTTTCCAATACATATTTTACCTGATATTATACTTCATGTTCGAAAACTATTTTTGCGTAAAATTTAAATTGTAAATCTATGTTATTTACATTAAAATAATTTTTTAATTTTTTCCATTGGGTTGGTATCGTTATCAAATATATTATTTTTACATCTACAGCGAATATTATACTGTCTATCTTATACAAGAGCTTAAAATATAAAAGTTACACATACCACCAAAATGCTCATATGGAAATAAGGGTTGGAAAATAGACTTCTCTAAACTTCTTCCTTTCTCATCTGGTGCTATGAGCCGAAGCTTATTTCCCATGTCACAATAACAGAATTATAGGGATTTAATGTAACTGCATGGTTAGAAACATTTTCGAATCGTTGCCTATATCGTTTACATCGATTATATGGTTGATGATACTAAATATAACACATTTTGTTATACGTAATTTTGGCCCAGCAAGGGGTTCTCGCATACTCTGCCGATTGTAGGTATAATTAACGGGACATCTTTTCACATTTGTATGTATTATACAAACAACATTTTGTACATGTCAACCAGTTTGCATGTTCCTATAAAGTGTTTTTCTTTTTTTGGAAAGCAAAATGGTTTTGAATTAGTACAATATTTTTATTAAAGGGTATATTCATAAAGAGAGAACCTGTATTGACTTTTTGTAGTGAAATACAGACATTTGTAACTTGTACTACTGTGTGTTGTTTTGCAATAATTTGGTATTCATTTTCCAATTATAGTGTAATGCTTATGAAAGTGAGTAATATATAGTTACGAAATATTACTGCTGCTTATTTTGTGAGAAAATGTTGTTCATGGAGGCTATTTTTTAAAACATATGACGAAGCAAGGTTGTCAACCCCACTCGGCGATGTCTAGTTTGACGCGATCGTATACCAGAGCTGTAATGTAATGATTATAGATTGCCCGGCGCGCCACAGCTCCGCGGTGAGCTGACGAGAGTTTGGGTCGTTCGGTCGGCGGCCCAGGGGTTCTGGTAACACACCGTCAGATATTATGAAATTGCGAGCTGTATGGCCGCTGCGCACGCCTGAATTAATAACGCACTCAAGTTTATATGTCTTATTATTACTTTATTGAACACTTTGATCAAACACGTGGTGACCGCGTGGTCATATAAACACACTGCTGGATTATAATTACTTAAGACGCGTGACGCTGCTCTCTCCTCGGTGAGATTTAACATAAAAATACTAGTTGCTTCGTGAATGATATGATGATGCGATTGCTGAGTGAGGTTGCAGCCTGAGAGGCTGGTACCGAGGTTCTTGTGAAACGAGAGACTTACCACGTCCGCTCGCGCCGAAGTGATGTTGCCTACTAGGCTGAGCAATGCATCGGCTCGTGCCACCTAAGCACGGCCGACACCTGGTGGTGGAGAGATGAAACAAATGTGACTTAAAGTGCTAATGAGATGTAAACATGACATGCCTTATATAAACATAATTAAACACAATAAACATAATAAAACACAATTACCCTTGTATTTACATAATAAAACACCATTATATTAATATTAAATATAAGTATTGACTCGTAGCAGCCACTGCATTGCCAACTTGAAAATGTCACATGTCCCTGGCTGGCTATGTATGTGATGACTGTTTTGACACACGATAATTATGGTATACATCAATACTGAATAAATACTAAGCACTAATGCACTATACTGACGAAACTATATTGGTAAATAATAATGATTAAATTGTTAAACTGAATAATTAATGACATGGTGCACTATCACACATGGACAAATACACTTGATATACACTGAACGCACTATCATTCTTGCACACATGTGCGCTGGTATGGTGCATCTGGAGTGGAGGACACTACTGCGGCAGTTACAGTGGGCACAAAGGTAACCGTGAACGCCTGGTTCACGTCAAGTTCTACCCTCGAGTGGAACCATGAAACAGATTCTTTCCACCACCTGATACTGCACTGCAAGATGCTAGAATTCTATATGCAGTGTACTTGCGAAGGTGAGTTCTTTGGACGAGTCTTGTAACTAACTGAATTAAACATTATTTGAGACATACAGCAACAGTTAGTATAGAATTTCTTATACCTCCGCGAAATTTCAGAATACAAGCAAATATATAGATGTCAATGCTTTACATGCAGGTATATAAAACATGTGTAGAATATTACAAAAATAATAAGTCATTAAACACAAAGGATATGAAACAAGAAACTTCTGAATAAGAGAAAATCCCAACGAGTACACAAAGACCTCAGGACATCCAAAGGATATTTCTTGAGGATATCCATGGCTATAACATCTCTAGAGCATCCTACTGACATCTCTACTAGAGGATGTCACGATCCCCCGTTATTGAGATCCCAAGGATGCCCCATTTACCTCCTTAATGTCCGAGACATCCTCAATGGACGGATATGTACACACACAACAGAGTCCCAGGGCATACTTGGAAACACAAGGACACTGCAGCCTGCACAAAACATACCCTGACTCTACAACCATATCACTCGTGATTACTAGTACAAGTATTTAGTACTGAAAAAAAATAGCTCCATATATTGATAATGACTAGAACACCTGGGTGACTGAACAAATCCAGAAATACTTTCACTTTGCTTTATATTTAAGGGCACACTTTTGTTTTTTTTTAAAATCCTCATTCCTAAAAGATTACACATTGGCAAAAATATACATTAATATATTACTCTTCCCCCCTCATTTACAATATGTATTATACAAAATTTCCCAATCTTAAAACGTGTTACACGTCCAATATTAAAAGTGTCATTACCAGTTTTACTAAACGTATCACACAAATATCAGACATGATATATATATATTTAAACAGCAGAAACGTAGAGGAAACAAGATGCATAACAGCAATAAACCCTTAGTATTTTAAAACAGAAAATAAACTCAGAAATGACACAAGAGACACGAGACTTCATACCCCTCGTATGAAGGCAACCAATAAAATGTGCTAACCACAGACACAACTGCATTAGCGTAACACATTTTAAGTAGCAAAATTATTTTTTTTTTAATGAAATACTGGCGTGGTTATAAAGGAAAGAGAATATTGAAATTACTGTGAAAATTAAAATAAAAAAACAATCTGATGTTAGAGAAAATTAACTGGAACTGAGTCAAGCAAATTTAGATTTTTAAGTAAATTTAAGTATCGCCTCTCTTTTGTGAGCAATTTTAAACTTCAAATAACGTGACAAAATAATTGATGCTGAAGTTTCTGGCTTGAATAAACTTTACCAGAGTCTCAGATTAATATGCAGGAATTTATTACACCTCGGCTAGCGGGCATGATGTAAATGTAATTACAAGTTCTCAGACCTCTGAAAAGTCCTAGGTATGTGAAAACATTAAAATTTAAAATTTAAATTATTAGTAATAATTTCCAGAAAATAATTAACTGTTGGTAAGAACCAGAAAATTCAGTGATGGATGATGACAAGATAGTAACGTAAGCCTTTGGAAATACTCATCCTTCCGAAGTAGAGTGGAAGCGCCGGTTGAATAAAAACCATTCGAAATCTTAAAATGTGGCGTTTTGGAACTCTGCTTGTCCATGTGCGTTTACAGAACTTTGAGATGCCTCTCAACACCTCTCCTAAGCTTACGATGGACAGCCTCCCAACATGTCTGCTTTGAGAGTCCCCGGGGTTCACACAAAAAGCCAATGACCCAGAAAAGATCCTAAGATATCATCCCAATCAACGTCGTCCACGTCCCGGTCAACGTCGTCCACGTCCCCAACAACATGCTCCATGTCCCGGTCAACGTCTCGCTCAACGTCATCCATGCCCCGCTCAATGTCCTCCACATCCCGGTCAACGTCCTCCATGTCCTGGTCAACATCCTCCATGTCCCGTTCATAGTCCCCCATGTCCCGCTCATAGTCCCCCACTTCCCGCTCAACCTCCTCCACGTCCTGGTCAACGTCCTCCACATCCAGGTCAATGTCCTCCACGTCCCAGTCAATGTCTCGCTCAACGTCATGCATGCCCAGCTCAACATCCTCCACGTAGTGGTCAACATCATCCACGTCCCGGCCAACGTTTCGCTCAACGTCCTCCATGTCCCACTTAATGATCTCCACGTCCTGCTCAAGGACCTCCACGTCCCGCTCGACGTCCCACTCATCGACCGCGACATCCCGCTCAACGTCCTCCACGTCCCGCCCAACATCCCCCACGTCCTGCTCAACGTCTCGCTCAACATCATCCATGCCCTGCTCAACGTCTCCCACGTCCCGGTCAGCGTCCCCCACGTCCGTACAACGTCCTCCACATCCCGGTCAGCGTCCCCCACTTCCCGGTCAACGCCCTCCACGTCCCCCACAACATCCTCGACATTTCGCTCAACGTCCTCCCCGTTCCGCTTAACGTCCTCCACATCCCGGTCAGCATTTTGCTCAACGTCATCAATGCCCCGCTCAACGTCCTCCACATCCCGCTCAACGTCCCCCACGTCCCGCTGAACGTCCTCCATGTCCCAGTCGTCGTCTCGCTTAACGCCATCGATGCCATGCTCAACGTCCTCCACGTTCCTGTCAACTTCCTGCACGTCCTGCTTAACTACCTCGACGTCCCGTTCATAGCCGCGACGTCCCCCACATCCCGCTCAACGTCCTCCACGTCCCGGTCAACGTCCTGCTTAACGACCTCGACGTCCCACTCAACGATCTCGACGTCCCACTCAACGTCCTCCACGTCCCGCTCAGCGTCCTCCATGTCCCGCTCAACATAGTCCACATCCAGGTCAACGTCTTCCATGCCCCAGTCAACATCTCGCTCAACGAGATCCATGCCCCGCTCAACATCCTCCACTCCCAGTCAACGTTCTCCACGTCCCAATCAGCATCCTCCAC
>NQII01002925.1:107933-177800 GCA_002778355.1 Clitarchus hookeri | reverse complement strand
CTCAACGTCCCCCACATCCCACTCAACGTCCTCCACGTCCCGGTCAACATCCTGCAATCCCGCTTAACTTCCTCGATGTCCCGTACAACGAACTAGACTTCCCGCTCACCATTCTCCACGTCCCGCTCAACATCCTCCACGTCCCGGTCAACATCCTGCACGTCCCGCTTAACGACCTCGACGTCCGGCTCATCGACCGCGACCTTCCGCTCAACGACCTCGACGTCCCACTCAACGCTCTCAACGTCCCGCATAACGTCCTCGACATTTCGCTCAATGTCTCCACGTTCCGCTCAACGTCCTTCACATTCTGCTCAACGTCCTCCACGTTCCGCTCAATGTCCTCAACGTCCCGGTCACCGTTTTGCTCAACGTCATCCATGCCCTGCTACACGTCCTCGACGTAGCGATCAACGTCCGCCATGTCCCGGTCAACGTCCTGCACGTCCCGCTCAGTGTCTTGCACGTCCCGCTCAACGACCTGGACATCCCGCTCATCGACCGGGACGTGCCGCTCAACGACCTCTACGCCCCGCTCATCGACCGCGACGTCCCGCTCAACGTCCTCCACGTCCCAGTCAATGTCTCGCTCAACATCATCAATGTCCTATCAACGTCCTCCACATTCCGGTCAACTTCCTGCACGTCCCGCTTAACGACCTCAACGTCCCGTTCATCGCCGCGACGTCTCGCTCGACGACCTCGACGTCCTGCTCAACGACCTCGGCGTCCCACTCAACGTCCCCCACGTCCCGCTCAACGTCCTTCACGTCCCTGTCAACGTCCTGCATGTCCCGCTTAACCACCTCGATGTCCCGCTCAACGACCTTGATGTCCTGCTCAACGTCGTCCACGTTCCACTCGTCCGGCTCAACGTCGTCCATGTTCCGCTCGTCCCACTCAACGTCGTCCACATCCCGGTCAACGTCTTCCACGCCCCGGTCAACGTCTCGCTCAACGAGATCCATGTCCCGCTCAACGTCCTCCACGTCCCGGTCAATGTTCTCCACGTCCCGGTCAATGTCTCGCTCAACTTCATCCATGCCCCGCCCTCCACGCTCCGCTCAACGTCCTCCACGTTCTGCTCAACATCCTCAACATCCCGGTCAACGTTTTGCTCAACGTCATCCATGAACCGCTCAACATCCTCGACGTAGCGGTCAACGTCCTCCATATCCCAGTCAACATCCTCTACGTTCCGCTCAACGTCCTCGACGTCTCGCTCAACGTCCTCGAAGTCTCGCTCAACGTCCTCGATGTCTCGCTCAAAGTCCTCGACATCTCGCTCAATGTCCTCCCCGTTCCGGTCAAGGTCGTCCACGTCAACATCCTCAACGTCCTCCACGTCCCGCTCAACGTCCTCCACGTCTCGCTCAATGTCCTCCCCGTCCCGGTCAACGTCGTCCACGTGCCGATCAACGTCCTCAACGTCCCGCTCAACGTCCTCCATGTCCCGGTCAACGTCCCCCACTTCCCGGTCAACGTCCACCATGTCCTGGTCAACGCCCTCCACATCCCGCACGTCATCCACGTCCCAGTCAATGTCCTCCACATACCACTCAACGTCCCCCACGTCTCGGTCAACGTCTCGCTCAACGTCATCCATGCCCCACTCAACGTCCTCCACATCCCGGCCAGCATCACCCACGTCCCGGTCAACGTCATCCACGTCCTGGTCAAGGTCATCCACGTCCCGGTCAACGTCCTCCACGTCCCGCTGAACTTCGTATACGTCCTGCCCAACGTCCTCCACGTCCTGGTCAGCGTCCTCCACGTCCCGGTCAACGTCCTACACATAGCTGTCAACGTCGTCCAAGTCCCGGTCAATGTCCTCCATGTCCCAGTCATCGTCCTGCACATCCCGCTCAGCATCCTGCACGTCCCTCTGAACGACCTCAACGTCCAGCTCATCGACCGCGACGTCCCGCTCAACAACCTCGACGTCCCGCTCAACGTCCTGCAAGTCCCGCTCAGCGTCCTGCACGTCCCGCTCATCGACCTCGATGTCCCGCTCATCGACCAGGAGGTGGAACGTCTGGATGGCTGGCATGCTGGCTGTGGCTGGATGGCTGGCATGCTGGCTCTGGCTGGATGTCATGCTGGCTCTGGCTGGATGGGTGGCATGCTGACTGTGGCTGGATGGCTGGCATGCTGGCTCTGGTAGGATGGGTGGCATGCTGGCTCTGACTGGATGGCTGGCATCCTGGCTCTGGCTGGATAGCTGGCATGCAGGCTCTGGCTGGATGGCTGGCATGCTGGCTATGGCTGGATGGCATGCTGGCTTGNGCTGGATGGCTGGCATGCTGGCTCTGGTAGGATGGGTGGCATGCTGGCTCTGACTGGATGGCTGGCATCCTGGCTCTGGCTGGATAGCTGGCATGCAGGCTCTGGCTGGATGGCTGGCATGCTGGCTATGGCTGGATGGCATGCTGGCTTGCTGGCATGTTGGTTCTTCCTGTACATCATCCATGTCCTCCTTCACATCGTCGATATCATCAATGTCCACCTCCAATTCTTCTATGTCCTCCACATCGTTCACAAACTCCTCCAGGTCTTCCATGTCATCATCCATGCCCTCCTCGTCATTCTTCAAGTCCTTTATGTCATCTACACCCACTACATCATCCACGTTGTCGATGTCATCCACATCGTCAATGTTATCCTCACTGTCCTCCAGGGCCCCTTCCATGTCCTCTGTAGTCCCCTCCACATCGTCCATGTCCCCCTTCTACGTTTGCATGTCCCACTTTTAAGTCCACCGCCTCACACTCCACATCCTCTGCAGCACCATCCACTTCCTCCACGAAACCCTCCACATCCTCCATGTTCTCTTCCACATCTTCCACATCCCCTTCCATATCCTCTATGTCCACTTTCCATGTCCTCCACATCCCCCCACATTCCCCTCCATGTCCTCTATGTCGCCTCTCTACATCCTTCGCACCCCTTCCAAGTCCTTCCATTCTCCCTTTGATTCCCCTTCCAAGTCCTCCTCATCCACCTCCACATCTCCCTCGCTCCTCTCGTCTTACATGGCCCATCACATTCTCCATGTCCCACTTCACATCCTCCAAAACCCCTCCAAGTCATCCTTATCAACCTTCTACGATCCCCATGTCGTTTACATCTCCTGCAACATTCTCCACAATACCCTTCTACCTACTCAATGTCCCCTCCATGTCAGCCATTGCCCCCACCATTTCACATCCCTCATCTAAGTCCACTATGTCCTTCACATACCCCTCCACATCGTCCAAGTCCTTCTCAAGGTCGTCCACAATGCCCTTTTATGTACTCCACATCCCCCTCCACATCCTCTGTACCCCTCACTTCCTCCACATCCCCTCCATGTCCTCTATGGCCCCTCCACTCCTTGGCCCACATAATTAATGTACCATTCCATGTCATTTACATCCCGTTCCTCACCATTCATGTTCCACTCCACGTCATCCATGTCCTACTCCACCTCATTAACGCCCCCCTCCACGTCATTCACGTCCTTTTCCACATCATTCATGTCCAATTCCACATTATTCATGTCCTGCTCCACATTCTCAACATCCTGCTCCATGTCATTGACATCCCACTCCACATAATTCACTTCCTGTTCCACGTCATTCACGTCCCATTCCATATCATTCACATCACACTCTGCGTCTCGCTTCACATAATTCATGTCCTCCATGTCCCACTCCACATAATTCACATCCCATTCGTCATAATTCATGCCCTGTTCCACATCATCTACGTCCTGCCTCTACGTGTTTTACATCCTCCATGTCCTCCACGTAATGCTCCACATACTCCATGTCCTCCACGTCCTGTTCCACATCCTCCACTTCTCAATTTATATTCTCCACACTCCTCTACACATCCGCCACATCCCTCTACATTTCCTCCTTGTCCCACTCCATGTCCCGATTTACGTCCTCCATGTTCCGCTCCACATCCTCTGTGTTTACCTCCACATCCACTGCATCCCCCACAACTTCCTCCACATCCCCCACATCGCCCTCCACATCCTCACCTCACTCCAAATCCTCCTTGTCCTGTTTCAAATCCTGATAAATGTCCTCCACATTCCGATCTACATCCTCCACATCATGATCCATGTCGTGTTCCACATCGTGTTCCACATCCTCCTCGTCCTGCTCCATGTCCCTGTCATTCTCCATGTCCTCCTCGTCCCATTCCACTTCCTCCACATCCCACTCTATGTGTTCCACATCCTCCACATCACTCAACATCCTCCACGTTTCGTTCAACGTCCACAATGTCGCCTCTCACTTCACTCATCTCCCATTCCAAGTCATTCGGGTCCCGTTCCATATCCCACTATATGTCCTTCAGATCCCTCACCATATCCCGTTTCACGTTCTCCATGTCATCCACAGCCCTCTTCTTCATCCTCCATGACCCCTTCCAAGTCTTCCATGTCCCCTCCACATTCCCCATTTTCCCCTCCATGTCCTCCACATCACCCTTCCACAACCTCACATCACCCTTATACAACCCCACGTCCTCTATGTCGTCTATGTCCTCTGCAGGACCCTACACATCCTCCACGTCATCCACGTCCCCTTCCATGTCCTTTGCTGCACCCTCCACATCTTCCACAGACCACCCAACGTCATCCACATCTTCCTTGTCATCCTACTAGCCANGTCCTTTGCTGCACCCTCCACATCTTCCACAGACCACCCAACGTCATCCACATCTTCCTTGTCATCCTACTAGCCACCCTTGTCATCAACATCCTCCGCGTCATCCACGTCCATTATGTCCTCCTCGATGTCCTCTCCTCCCCTTTCACGTCCTCCACGTCTTACATGTTCTTTACATCATCCACGTCCTCCTCCACTTAGTCGAAATAATCAACATCCTCNTCACGTCCTCCACGTCTTACATGTTCTTTACATCATCCACGTCCTCCTCCACTTAGTCGAAATAATCAACATCCTCCTCCATGTCGTCTACATCTTCCTCCACATTGTCCTCCATGTCCTCCATATCCTCGTCCACATTGTCCTCCACATCGTCCATGTCCTGCTCCACGACCTACTTGTCATCCACCCACAACATCCACGTCTTCCTCTCCGTTGTCCACGTCGTCCAAGTTATCCTCTACATAGTCTACGTGCTCCAAGTCCTGCTATACATCCTCCATGTACTATACGTAGTCTATGTCCTCCACATTCTCCACCTCCTCCTCGTCCACTATGTCATCCATGTCCTGACGTCATCCTCCACGTCACCATGTCCGTCTCAACGTCATCCTCACTGTTGTCATACACACCATTCACATCCTCCACGTCCTCGACCTCCTTCGCCTCTCCTCCACGCCCACCTTGGCATCCACGTGCTCCACATCTTACACATTCTTTACATCATCCTCCTCCATGTTGTCCTCCACACCGCTGGTTGGCCTCTGGCTGACTTGCTGGTCTCTGGCTCGCTGGCCTTGGTTGTCTGGTCGACCTTGGCTGGCTGGCCTTGGTTGGCCTCGGCTGGGCTGGCTTGCATCGGCTGGGCTGGCTGGTCTCGGCTGGCTTCGACTTGCCTTGGTCTCTTAAAGAGGGACCGGGCGGTGAGCGGCAACCTGCTCCGGTTGTGTCCTGGAGACACTAGGGGTCCGGCTAGTACCTCGGCCAGACCTCATGCTTGGTGTCCGAGTACGAGGGTCTCAGAACCTTGTGGAAGGGTGCTTTCGGCCGTACTTGTGTATCAAGTCGGGGCTTTGGATTTGGTTACCTCAGGTACATGGCTGGGACACCTGCGATAAGAGAGTGTGATCCATCTTCCCTGCCGAGTGGGCGGCCGAAAAGCGGGATGGCTCATTGGCTAAGAGCGCTGCATTAAAATATAAAAGTATGGCAGCCAAGAGGCTGCTATATTTGCATCACGTATGCCTTGGCTGGGTGACTGGCAAGCTCTGGTTGGCCGGCTGTGGCTAGCTGGCTGGCTGGCTGGCTGGTCTTGGCTGTCTGGCCTCTCTCCGACTGATTCGCTGGCCTCTGGCTGTATGGCATGGCTGTATGACCGCGGCCGGCTGACCTCTGGCTGTATGGCCGCGGTCGGCCGGCTAACATGGTCGGCCGCGGCCGGCTGGCTCTGGTTGTCCGGTCTTGGTTAGCTGGGCTGGCTGGCCTCTGGCTCTGGCTGTTCTCTGGTTGACTGGCCGGACTTTGCTTGCATTGGCTGGCCTCCCTTCCCCTTCTTAGCTATAGGGATGCAGTTCATGGCCTCAATTACGGCCATGGCTGCCTTAATCCCTCTCTGCCGCGATGCACGCCCCCTTGCATGCAATTTCCTCTCCTGTAGGTGTATGTGGCCTAGCCTCGAGACGCGTTTAGCACCGTCTCTGCCACGGACGTACAATTAATACTTAGAAAAAAGGTATAAAAAGAATTACTTCCTTCTTTCCTTTCTCGCCAAACAGCGTGCAGTCAGCTCAATATATTATTTTGTCGAATCTTTCTTCATCCTTGTGATGAGATGAGTATTATTATCCACAGTTTTTGGTAAGTTTGTTTGCGGTTATTTGCTTTTATTCAGACCTGATCTTATTTTGTGTTTACAATCCTTTTTCAAGAATATTTAAATTTTTCGTTGCATTGCGGTTCTGTTTTGCTAGATGGCTTAACCTCGTAGCCAATTTTTCATCCTTGAGATGTGAACCGCACACCAATTCGTGGCGTGGTCGTTTTGGACAATGATTCCACTTCTTTGGCCAGCACCATAGTAACATCTGTAATGTTTTCGCCATCCAAGTAACGTCTAAATTAATTTTCTGCCTGCTGCATGTGCTTGGGATTGCTCCGAACTTTCTGTTTTCTGAAGCGACGTTAGTTATTTAATTACTAAATATCTTTTATTAAAACTGTTTAACCTTTTTTTTTTAAACCTAATTTAAAAAAAAGAGTTTAAGTTCATATAATTCATTTGCGGATACCCAAAGTTATAGTCGTGGCCATATAATAATATAATTTAATAAAACTGCATTTTGCTTGTTCACTATTTATCTGTTCAATACTCACCATATAAAAAGAGAAAATTTTATATATTTATTGTTTNTTTCTGTTTTCTGAAGCGACGTTAGTTATTTAATTACTAAATATCTTTTATTAAAACTGTTTAACCTTTTTTTTTTTAAACCTAATTAAAAAAAAAAGAGTTTAAGTTCATATAATTCATTTGCGGATACCCAAAGTTATAGTCGTGGCCATATAATAATATAATTTAATAAAACGGCATTTTGCTTGTTCACTATTTATCTGTTCAATACTCACCATATAAAAAGAGAAAATTTTATATATTTATTGTTTANGCATTTTGCTTGTTCACTATTTATCTGTTCAATACTCACCATATAAAAAGAGAAAATTTTATATATTTATTGTTTAACGTAATTTTAATGTTGTGTTGATGACAAAACAAAATTTTGAACGACACCATAAGTGCAAAAAAACACTTACACATACACAAAATAAGTAAAACAGAAGCATGCCCATAATTAATGCTTACAGTATTAAACATTACACTTCACTACACTGGAACCTAGATCCCATCTTCCATTTATGTGCCATCCTTGTGTTAACGATAGCATCCATAGTTCACGACACAAAGATGATACTTAACATAGTCCTGTCAAAGAAGGGATGGCATCTCCAGGTGCTCAAAACAAAACATGTTCCGGTAATTGCTGTATATATATTAAAATCTACATGGTTGGCACAAAAAATGTAAATGTACCCTGAGCGCAATGCAAAGTGATGTTGCCTACCCCTTGAGACTCTCAACAATGACTGAAGTATGGCGGGCATGCGCAGCCGTGGCTTGGCAGCGAGTCACGCGCCGGAACTACGTGCATACTGGTTCAGTGACAAAATCACACACACGTGCTCTTGCAACAACTTATCCAAAAAATTCAACACTTGCAATAATGATTAAATAGTGAGGCGAAATGAGGGTGACATCACGAGGTGAACGCAAGGAACTCTCAAAAACAAAATCAAATACTGAATAAACATTGCAGGGGTCTCTCTTGGGTGTTGCTCACATTCTTGAGTCTTTTTGAATTTTAATAAATGTTATTGTCGTTCTCGCCTCAAAATTCTGATCCAAAAATCCCTCCACGCCTCGCTTCTCCTGTTTGGGGGGANAAATGTTATTGTCGTTCTCGCCTCAAAATTCTGATCCAA
This sequence comes from Clitarchus hookeri, assembly GCA_002778355.1. Taxonomy (NCBI): domain Eukaryota; kingdom Metazoa; phylum Arthropoda; class Insecta; order Phasmatodea; family Phasmatidae; genus Clitarchus; species Clitarchus hookeri. The sequence goes on along the minus strand of NQII01002925.1, from coordinate 169,599 downwards.
AAATCCCTCCACGCCTCGCTTCTCCTGTTTGGGGGGAGGGGGGGATGGTAACACTGTCTTGCTCTCACTTACACTATACACCTTCCACTGACCCTGCACGAGGCCGTCGTGCGCTTGTGCATGCTGTTGCGATGGAGTTGGGCACGCGGCATGGCAGACGGTCTAGGTAGGGAGGACGCCATCCTGCGTCACATTCCACTTTTTTTTAGTCACCGATTGTAGGTTTTCCCCGACACCAAATTTACGAGCCAATTTTGTTGCACTTTCTCCCTTGTCCAGTCANAAATGTTATTGTCGTTCTCGCCTCAAAATTCTGATCCAAAAATCCCTCCACGCCTCGCTTCTCCTGTTTGGGGGGATGGTAACACTGTTTTGCTCTCACTTACACTATACACCTTCCACTGACCCTGCACGAGGCCGTCGTGCGCTTGTGCATGCTGTTGCGATGGAGTTGGGCACGCTGCATGGCAGACGGTGTAGGTAGGGAGGACGCCACCCTGCGTCACATTCCACTGTTTTTTTTAACTCGTGTTACAAAACTGTTCAATTTTCCTGGATTTTTTTANTGGGCACGCGGCATGGCAGACGGTCTAGGTAGGGAGGACGCCATCCTGCGTCACATTCCACTTTTTTTAAGTCACCGATTGTAGGTTTTCCCCGACACCAAATTTACGAGCCAATTTTGTTGCACTTTCTCCCTTGTCCAGTCACTTAAGCACTTGATAACAACAATTACAGAGTAGCAACAGCGATCTGCATGAAGGGTCACTCTCTGGTGATCGAGACTCAAAGTACTGCTACTGCTCCCTGGTCTGCTATTTGAAGAGTGCATCGCCGTGGAAACTGTGACTCACCAACTCAAGATCACTACCCTCATGCTTCCTCACTCCACGCTGTGGTGGTGGACGATGTTCCGTCAAGGTTTATTTGTTTACGATGCGCTAAAAAGACAATCTGTAGCATTTACTGTGTTGGTCAAGATATCCAGGGTTCTGTAATCATTGTGAAGCAACGAAACAATGCGACTGAACAGTCACTTGAAACTTAATAAAGTGGTAATTTCATACAAGAGGTTTACAGTGCACAGTTTTCGACTGAAACCATTTTGTACCTTCAGAACCTACTGAAATTATTGTAACCCACAAGGCAGAAGTGGAAATCATATTAACAAAACACCAAATTTCAAATTTCTTTAATAAGTAAAATTTTATTTATACTTGTATTTATATACTATGTACAGTTAGGTACATTAAAACTATAAATAATAAAACATTCAAATATTTACAACGAAACAATATTCACACCAACACCAAACATTTTTTTTACAATGTATCTCGCTCAAAAACAAATCTGGTTTCACTCTCTCCTGACGGTGGCAACAATTCATTGAACTGGCCGACTTGAACACAAGTCAAAAGTGGAAACTTATCTCCACGCTCCATCCCAATAACAGCAGTGCATATGCTACAGGCTGCATACAAATTTCTGCAACTAAAGTTGTCCCACGTTTTACTGAAATTGTATATAAAAAAAATTATACTCATTATATGGGCATGCACACAACAAAAATTAAATACACAAAATAGTAATTTTGTGTGTGTAAAAGCAAAGAAAGTACCTAACCCAAACACACAACACAATTCATTTAAACATATTTAACTGATACATGTGTGTTTTTTTTTTCTTTTGCAATTTTGCATTCTGTTACATATTCAAAGTTGTTTAGCAACTTAATGTGCTAATGTGTTGAAATTTATTGAAGTCATACCTTTCTCATTTTTGTAAATGGTTCAGTTTTCACTATCAGCCAAATAATTTTCACATGCATATATAAGAAAAATACTGTATGTAACTGATGTAATCAGAATATTTTAAACTTATAGATACACTGATGTGAATAAAACACAATTGCAAATAGAGGTTGCATTACAACACTGTGGTCATGCAAGTTTCAGAAGCTAACTTCTCGGACGTCACCATTTATCTCAACTGTGGCCAGGCAAATAAATCACAAAATTCATTACATTGTAACGCAGTTTTGAAACCTAACTTACGTGTAAGATAAGTAATAGTAAATTTTACTCGCAATGTCTCATAATATTACATTTGTCTTTTCTAGTTATTTTCTACAGCAAATCAGTCTGTTTATAAGTTTTTAAACTTTCAGAAACATTTGTTCTTTAACGTTGTTTGTTTTCCGGATGGATAGCAAAAGATGGAAACCAAAGGTTGAAGATAATTTTTTCTTGCATAAATTTTTTTTACTGCATACCTTGTATGTTTATACTCAACACTAGGACTAACAAGATCATTTCTTAAACTCTCAAAATGTTTTGCACTTTAGTCTATTATGTTGTTTCAGGAACAAATCTGCTTAGCAATAAAAATATACATCAAAATTTATTCAAAATGGTTGGATCAAAACTGAGATAGTCTGTTCTCAGGCTTTTCAAATTCTCAGTGAAATCATTCCATTTCAGTAAATTTCGTTCAGCTATTGCCAAAAATGACAAAAACTAAGTCTTAAGAACAGTTCTCACAGTAAATTCCCTCAGTTAACAGGCTTTCACAGGCAATACACATTAAAATCTAATGAATAACATAAAAAGTAGATAAAATTCACTAGTACTCACAGAGTGGTACTCTTGTACCCACACATACAAACAAAGTCGAATACATTTTCCACGCAGATCCGCATGGGAAATGTGTTCATCCATCTTTTGTGTGTGTGCGTCTATTCACGAGAACCGCCCTGTGTATACTTACGCATTCTGTCTATTTTTTATAATGTAATCAGTAACCTAGCAGCCTATTCCCTCCACATATCGTTAAAATCTAAGATGCTCGCAATTAATTGTTCAGTGGACCTCATACATTACCTTATAATGTGCAAAACTAAAATCAAAGAGGCTTCAAAATGCACATTTACGAACTAAATAATGACACAATACAAATGGTACATTGAACACAACAGGATCTTGTGGTGTTGCAGACAGCTAATGCCCCCTTAATGATGAGTACTTCTGCAATGACACTAGGCTAATGGGAAAAGATCTGTAATTTGCTCATTAACATCATGTTATACAGTCGAATCACATTATTATGACCACCTGCTAGAAGTGGCATCTGCCGCGCGTAGCCCATGACGTATGGCCCGTGACGTGGGCTGGTGAAGCGGGTGTATAATGCAACCGACAGGCTGTACACAGTGCGCTTCCTGCTGTCATGGGTAAGGGAAGCTATTTAACCGAGTTGCAAAAAAGGAATGATGATCAGCTTTCGGGCCAAGGGGGGCAGCATTTCGGAAACAGTGACGTGTGAACTGTTCACGTGCCTCTGTGGTAAAGGTGTATCCTGAGTGGACGAACGGCACCAAGGGAAATAACCGTCATGGAAACTGTGGAGCTCCACGCGCCAGTGATGCCAGAGGTGAACGTCGACGACAGTGCGCGAAGGCCAACAACAGGCTACAGGCTACAGGCTACAGTGGAACAGCTAACCGTCCAAATGAACCAGGGGGCATCCAAACACGTGTCTACAGCAATAGTTCAGCAAACCCTTCTGCGAATGGGGCTCCGGAGTAGACGGAGGGTGACTGCACCCATGCTAACGCAGGTGCATCAACAATAACAACTGGAATTTGCTCAACAGTATGGAGACTGGATCGCTGCTGATTGGCGACGGGTAGCCTTCTCCGACGAGACACGTTTTCAGCTGCATATAACTGATGGACGTCAGCGTGTCCGGCGAGAAATGTCTGAGAAACCGATACCCAGCATCCATTGCTGGACGAACACAAGGTGGTGGGGGCAGTGTTATGGTATGGGGAATGTTTTCGTGGTATTCTATAGGTCCCATCATCAGTGTGGAAGGCACTCTTAATCGATTTGGTTATGAATCCATCCTCTGCGATCACGTCCACCCATGCATGATGATTGTCTTTCCTTGGGAGGATGGGATCTTCCAGCACGATAATNATCATCAGTGTGGAAGGCACTCTTAATCGATTTGGTTATGAATCCATCCTCTGCGATCACGTCCACCCATGCATGATTGTCTTTCCTCGGGAGGATGGGATCTTCCAGCACGATAATGCACCTTGCCACACGGCTAGAAGTGTCCGCACGTGGCTGGAAGAACACGATCAGGACTTCAAAGTTCTTCCCTAGTCCCCAAACCACCCCAATCTCAATCAAATTGAATATCTGCGAGACCACCTCGATCGTCTGTTCGCCGTCTGTCTCCTCCGCAACGCGCCCTGCAGACAGCATGGCTCCGGACCTATCACCACCTGACTGAGTCACTGGCAGCTCGTCTAGCTGCTGTCCGTGCTGCGAAGGGCGGTTACTCTGGATACTAGCATACTACGGTCACAATAATGTGATTCGACTGCNACGCGCCCTGCAGACAGCATGGCTCCGGACCTATTAGCACCTGACTGAGTCACTGGCAGCTCGTCTAGCTGCTGTCCATGCTGCAAAGGGCGGTTACTCTGGATACTAGCATACTACGGTCACAATAATGTGATTCGACTGTGTACGACTATTCATCAACAAAATTACTTCTTTTGCACTCTCTCGCTAACAGTTCTGTTGTAACCAACACAACAAAGAAGATCATCATCATCAAACTTTCAATAGGACTTCAATCACTTTGTTAAGAAAAACCATAAAACATATTGAATAGTTACAAAAAATGTACAAACGCAGCTGGCACAACTGTACTGAACAGGACTTTAAAAAAAAAAAAAAAAAAAAAAAAAACACACACACACACACACACCATCTTACACAAAATTTGTTTTAACACACACAAAATAAATTATCTTAATTTCTACCACACTTTACACAATGTCTTGGTCATCGCAAAGCAACCATGGGGTGCAAGTATAATCCAAAATGCTACATTTTTAAATGTGCTATAATCCAAAATCTAATAACATTACGTGTGATTATATGTAAACTATTTCATTTTCAATAAAATTTAATAACTGGAATTAAATTTAAAAATTACTGATGGGGAAAATGTGGCTTTAAGGACTGTGATGCCCGTATACAAACTATAACAGACTCTCAGTCTCAATATAGAGTAGAAACTCCAAAGGAAGTCCACAACTGTTTTCATGTAAAATGAATGAATTTGATGTGTNTTAACACACACAAAATAAATTATCTTAATTTCTACCACACTTTACACAATGTCTTGGTCATCGCAAAGCAACCATGGTGTGCAAGTATAATCCAAAATGCTACATTTTTAAATCTGCAATAATCCAAAATCTAATAACATTACGTGTGATTATATGTAAACTATTTCATTTTCAATAAAATTTAATAACTGGAATTAAATTTAAAAATAACTGATGGGGAAAATGTGGCTTTAAGGACTGTGATGCCCGTATACAAACTATAACAGACTCTCAATATAGAGTGGAAACTCCAAAGGAAGTCCACAACTGTTTTCATGTAAAATGAATGAATTTGATGTGTGGTTCAGATTCAAGGACATGCAGCATTCCGACTTCAAACGTGGCTGTGGTACACACAACACACAGCGGGAAAGTACTTGCTACCACCATTCTTGGCAGGAGACACTGCCACTGGGAGACATCCACTGCACACGACAAGCAACACAAACCACTGCCAGGAAACCGTCAACATCTCCAAGGGGCATCTTAAAGGAACAACTGTCGTTACACACAAGCATGCACTGTTTTTAATACCAGTGTGTACTATGGACGTAAACTGCACCAACATATGTGCACGCACCTCTCATTGTTTGACGTTTAGTCAGCGCTGCCCTAATATAGAGAAGAGAGGGGAAGAGAGGAGAAGAGAAGAGAGGAGAAGAGAGGAGAAGAGAGGAGAAGAGAAGAGAGGAGAAGAGAGGAGAGAGGAGAAGAGAGGAGAGAGGAGAAGATAGGAGAAGATAGAAGCAGAGAAAAGAAGAAGAGAGAAGAGAATTAACAACAAAAAGCTGTACATACGAAATGAGAACTAAAAAATTACTGTTCTTTCTCCACAGGTTTTGTTTGAACATGTAAATATGCAAATAATACACTTTCGCACGCGCGTGTGTGTTTGTGCTTGTTTTTACTGGACAAATTTGATGTGCTGCACACATTCAATATTTGAATTTCCCACGCTGTCACCTCTTGTGGTTTTCGCAGTTGGCAGAACTGCATTAGCGCTGAATCACAGAATTGGCAACTCTGGGCCGCTGAGAGGAGGCAGTCAGTAGTTCGTTAAGCATCATGGCGGTGAGTAGTGTCAATTAGGCAGCCTCACTTCCAATTAATTTTTTAATTTTGGATCCAAAGTAATTAGAGTTTACAGTCCATTTTGTCTTTGTTGCAATATAAGTTTTATTGCACAAGTCATTGAAGCACTGGAATGATTTACAACTGACTAGGTGCGTGTGCGCATGCCAGTTGTAAAAATGAGGAAAAACAGTGTGGTATCTAAAAGCTCCCACAAAAAATGTGCATTGGTTTGTACAAGTAACACACTTAAACGAATCATAATCTAAATTGTTTGCAAATGCTGGTTTCTTCATTTTAGTTACAACTTGCTTGGCAAGAGGCTTTGAAGCATTTCTATAACCACAAAAACTAGCATAATACTAAATGGTGATCACACGAGGCATATAACTAGGAGTAAGTTCAAGGAATAAATGGCTGAAGGAGGCAGAGAGCATACGGAGAAACTGAGACACAAGATGGACATGTTTCAAGCAGCTCGAGCCGGAAGCTGTCAATGATGATACATATTACCAGTCTTTACACAAGTGTTTAATGACGGTAAATTCAAAGTCTGAAAAATCACATGCTTGATCTCAACTACAAGAAACAATTAAAGTCATTTATTTTTAGAATAGATGGTACAGTATATTTAACTGCAAATATTAACACCAGCCTAGTAAGCACAGAAGCAGGGTGAAAATTCGAAGCTACTTTACTTAAAGCCAAATTTTATACAGAATTAGGCCAAAGATTAAGCCAATTGAGACCACAGAGTGCTTTTAAACAAAATGTTATTGCGAAAAATAACATTTGGATTTCTATTAGCTGTACTTGCATTCATTGGTAATCGAAAAGAAAGGAACCTGCAAGCGCAAGTCACTAAATCAAGTTTATGCTGTTTATAAATTTTGTATAAACTTACATGTACCAAAGTAAATTTTCCCCATACTGAGATAAATGCCTTGTGCTCAGTTCTACCACAAAGACACTGCATGGGCTCGTTATTCAGTAAAGTAACATTGTCAATGCAATACAAACAGAGGTCTATCAGTTCCATCATAATCATTGTCTTCGAGACATTGAGCGCTGCAGCGACATAACAAAGCCACAATTACCTGTCACAAGGATTGCATAAATCCTGCTGCTTGCCCTTCGTCCTCAATGCGTAGACTTGCAGCAGCAAGTCATAACAAAAGTTGAGACAATACTTGTAAACATCCATACTAATTCTACAAAAGTTAAAAACTTTTAACGAGAGTACCTTTGTGGTTTTTTAAATTACTGTATCTACTCAATTCTAAGCTGCACATTTTTTTCTGAAAATATTATTAAAAAACAAGGGTGCAGTTTAGAATTAAGTACCATCAATATTTTGACCCTAAAAAATATATAGTATAATCGTACTATTAATTTGAATAATTTTTTTTAGTTGTTACGGCTGTGCCATTCATAGCGTGTATCTTAATAAGTTTAAATTATTAATTTTCCAATTTTTAAAATAAGGTTGATAATTAGAAAAAAAAATTCAGTGAAGGTCTGGAATAAAATTATTCAAGTAATACCTACTAAGTGAAATTGGTTATAGGAGTTACTTGCTCAACAGATGGAATCTTAGGACGTGAAATATGGTTTTTCGAAGTAATTATGTAACTAAACATAGTCCATACATGTTTCACAACGTGAAAAATATCATCCATAAAACTATGTAAATTTCCGTGGTAGGCAATTGGGTGGACGTGTTTTTGCAGGAACAGCATCTAGGGCAACCTGTAATGAACAGTGCAGCTATCTAGCAGGAAACCTAGCAACTGTATGTGGAGGAACAGCACAGTGGCAAGCATAGTAACCGTAGTGGAGTGACAGAGTAGTTATCTAGCAGACCAGGCAGCAACTACTTGGCGAAATAGTGCGGCCACCGATGGTGTTATTGTAGAATTTCACGAGATATACGGCTCCTCGAAAATACATAGTTTAAAGTTTAGTATATTTAAATAAAAGTAATCTATGAATGGCGTATCTCAAAAATTTGAATTACATATGCAATATGCTTTAAAAAAATGCAGTCGATATTGTAAAATAAATAACGGTCATTTACACTGCGATTCAGTTTTCAATACAAAAATTATGACTGCGATTGACATTCCAAACAATCGTGTCTGCATTGGTCATGTGTATTCGTTGAAAAATGGGGTTAATATGCGAGGTTTCATTTATAGACACAGAAAAACGTGTGCATTATTTTGTTTCTTTAAAACAAACGTGATTATTTTTGCAAAATATAATGGAAATAAAGCAGCTGGGAAATGCAATTATTTGGTTCCAGAAGCACAATATTCTCTTTTGGCAGAGTGAAATGTATTTGTTTCGATGGAAACCATTTCTAATGAAAGCAGAATGAAAATTCCTATACAAATAAAATTTCCTGACAAAGTGGTGGTTTAACCTGTGGCCTCATATTTACGCTAATAATTTTTTCCCTAGGATTTTACCCAAAAATCTACGTGCAGCTTAGAATCAATGGCGATTTGGAATCAAGTAAATACAGTAAACGTGTTTTTTTTTTGTTTGTTTTGATTGGTGATTGTGTTTTGTTTGTGCTGCAGATAAGTTTGCGAAACATAATCGGTTAGTTTTGTTTTTAAGGAATTAGGCTATTTCACCCAGCGTGTTTTCAAACTGTGTAGTACTTAACCTGAATTTCTCTTTACATTCAAAATCGCTGACTGCCACAAAATTGTTCCCAACACCTGCAGCAAGAGCTTCGTAATCCACAAAAATAGATATACTTCAATTTTATATAAAGCTATCATAACCAAGTTATAAAAACAAACTGACTGCAAGCAAAATATCTCAAAAGCACATTGGGAGGAGAAAGAGGAAACAAGTAAGTCAGAGTACAGAGAAAGAAACAAACAATGGGACATGTTTAGTAGATGCATCAAGAGCCACTAATAGAAGAAAGACTTGTCGCCCAAGTGTGAATATATGCACTGTACATTGCATATTATGTGTCTATAGTATTGTATGAAAATGAAACGTGGACAGACGAGAAGATGACTGAAAAAAAGGCTACGGGCAACGTGAAAGGAATTTTCACAAAGTGTGTCAGGAGAAATAATATCAAGAATTAGGCGATATGAGGAAGGAAAGGTGCATGCTTGATGATACTATAGAGGATAGTTGAATAATGTGCTAGTTCTGCATTTGCCATATTGTAAGCAAACCCTTTTTTTTTTTATGACTTTGAATTCTCCAAAATCACCCCTCGGCTTAGAATCAGGACCGGCGATATTACATACAGTTGCAACCAAATGTATATAAAATGGACGTTATACATTTACCTGTACCATTAAAGGCCTATTACTAAAATTATTGTGTGGTCTCGGTACATAAAGATGCAGTTATCGTACAGTTCTTACACGTTTCCAACTCTACCTAGATCGCAGAAATTTTATCAAGATTATCCATCGCTCAAAATAGTTGCCCCGACCATCACTGTAATATTTCAAACCAAATGGTCCCACCTAAAATTTTAGGCAATAAATGTTAACATGCAATTATTTTTTTGCAAAGATGTTTTTCTTTCTCATTTAAAGGTTGTTTTTCCTGATAAAGTTAGTGTTTAATCTTATCTAGGCATAAAATCAACGCAAGTTTTAAACAAACTATTAATTTAACTAGATAGGCAGCACCTTCCGAATAAAATGATACCTTCAGAAGCATAGACTTAACCTCTTCTTGTCACCGAAAATTGTTTTAACATTGAGCGACTTATATTATTGAGCGTGAAGTTAATTTTTCAATGGCTTGTAGGGAGAGCAGATGATTTATATTAATCAATTTTAATACACACGTCTTCTCAATACACTGATATCCTGGAAGGAGTTATTGGACATATTCTGTCACCAAATAATTTGCAAGCACCGAGCCTGACGACAGGTGAATCAGAGGCGGGGGTTTTGAATGATTTACCCTTGAAGACCATAAGAAATTAATTTTAATTGCTTTATTTATTCATTTGAGTGTCAAAGTCGCATAGTTTTTTTAAAATGAAAAATTATTAATTACTTACAAGGTAGACTTTTTCCATGCGCACACAGCATTACCAATATAACCAGACATGTGACCTGGATTTAGGAAGCTTCAGCTGTCTTTGGTAATGCTTGGCAGAGCTAGTTTCCTCGTCTTGCATGGCCCACGGGGTGGGAGCGAGTTGTCTAGCACAATCAGCATGCTGTTCATGGACCCTCCCTCTGGGTGCCAACCGGTTTGGAAAGAGAGGGGTAGAATGCTTCACCCCTCTCTCCTCCGAGCCTCCCCCACCATGAACATGCTGCCTGATTAATAATCTCTACGTGTGCTCTCAGCTGATCGAGTGCATATTAGAAGTTCAAAATTTGGCTTGCATTCAGTGTCACATTTTGTTGTCAGCTGGTTCGAAAGATTGGGTCAACTCACATTCTCTGTTGACTTACAATAAATTATATATGGTAAGTCACGAGAATGGACAAGATTGCAAAAAGAAACTGTGGGACAGAGGGGGGAGTTGTGGAAAAACAGAGGAAGAAATTTTTCTAAATTTCTAAAATTGAAGCCTTCAGAAACAAATTCAAGATATATTTCAATTTTAAATTACATATACGGCACAGCAGTAGCTTGTAAATGAGTCGCACAAACCTACGAATAAACTATTGAGAAACTGTAAAAGAACTCGTCATGCCACCCTGAATGCTCTAAACCATCATCAATTTCGCACTGTTTTATAGCGTAGATCTGAGGGCAATTATGCTCCAGACATACAAGGCAAGTGCCAAAGACAGCAAACAGCTGCTCAATGCAGGTTTGTATCTTTCTGATAGTTTCAGTGTACATGGTACAATCTGGTAGTATGGTGATTATTTACTGTGAATTGCATTAATCTTTAATTTAAACTATTGTTAATAAAAAATTAAGAAATTAAAAAAAGGTTCTATCAAATTTTTGAATTGGCAGTTTAACTTGAGGAATACAAAGTTTATCCTAATATTCATTTTACATATGACTTATTCTATGCACAGGAAAATATACATGTAAATGAGATGCAATTGTAAGATAATCAGCTCAAAATCACTATTTTTGCACATAAAAATTGTCTATTGTTAGCAGGTAAAATCAAATTTGCAAAGTGAAGTTTTAACATATTTATAGTACTCATTATAAAATATAAAAACTAAATTCATCAAATTTTCAGACTTTAGACATAACTAGTTTTGTGCTGGCTTTCACGTAGTAACGTCCCCATGTTTGGGAACAATAGTAGTACTGGCTGAATATATCATTACATAATACTTGAATGCCCTTAAATATACATGATGGGATTTTTTATATACACAATTCTGAAACTTAAGAATACCGATTGAGTTGAGGAACGTTATTTCTTTCTTCACAATTAATTTCATTAAACATACATGTATCTTGTGCATGTAGCAGCAAGTTTATTTTGCACCTCTGCAAATTATATATATATATAAAAAACCAAACAATAGAGATAGAAAATTTACAATCTTTAATTCGAAACACAAACTACGATGATGTTAGGTCATGGCTAACCAATTTCACATACACTCTAAACTTAAAACAAAGGGCAGTGATGGAAGATCCCACCTGAACTGAATTTTAAGATCGCATTTCGTTGTATTACCAGATTAATTGCAGAAATGCACATGTTTTTTATTAGCAACTAACTTGAATGATAAAGAGTAAAGAACATGCATCCGATGCCTGTGTCTCTCTCAAAGCATAGGATTGTGCACAAAGTCATCAGTTGGACACGTGTTAGCTCAGGGAAAACTTTAAATACACAACAGCAGAACCAAAGTAGATGTAAAATGTGCAGCGCAGCTGCAATGTTCACAACCCGGGCCTCCGACTGTATCCGTTACTCACTTCAAAACTGCATCGTCAGCCACCACATTAACATTTTATTCAAATAAAATACTTCATAGACACTGCAAAGAAACATTTTCAGCAAAGATCAGTCTGCAGTAGTTTCAGTGCGAGACATGCCAACGATATTTCTACATTCCAAACCACTCCAAAGCTCCTCTGCACGAGTGTTTATAGCTACTACTTGCCCTTCAGGATGTCCAAGCGCTTCAACTTATTTTCTGAGGATATTTTATGGTTGTGTGACGTATATCAATGACAAATTAACTTGCAAATAACTTTTAGGCACAGTACTTTCTTTTTGCACACTTATGAGTACATATGTAATTCAACCTTGACTCTTGCACTAAACAAATTTAATATCGTAGTTACAAAAACAATACAGTATTTCATTTCACCTAAATAGATTTTTGAAGTAGTACGAATGCCATGAAAAAAATGTCTAAAACTCAAAACTGTTTATCTGAGACCAGAGTTACCACATCTGGCTACTTTTGATTTGATCTGAATTTCATCAACCACCACTCTTTTTTTTTTGTACTTTCATCACAAAATATAAAAACATTTCCTGTGGAACTTTAACACCCTTCACTTTTCAGTACAACGATTCGACAGTACTTCCTTATAACAGAACTACAAGTAAGGAAAACAGCTCTGATACAGTTTCTTAACATGTTAACTGCAGCCCACATTTTACTGCTCAAACTAACTACCAGATCCACTATGCAACTGAATGTTTTAAGGAACTTTGCATCACTAACCTAATAATGTAAATTACAACCACCTGCGTAATCTGTCTAATTGCTTTGCTCACGTCTCAGCTGAAAATCACAGAGGTAAATATGTCTATACATACAGGGGCATACAAAAAATGTCATGTTATATACTACAATTGTATGTATGTATGTATGTATGTGCAATTGAATGTGTGATTATTAACAAACAAGATTCAATATTAAAAAAATTATTATTTTATAACAAACTTCGACTCCCATGACTCAACAATAACATACATCCTTGTGTGAATAACAAAGCAGCTAAAAAATATGCCAATACAAATCATAACATTAAACAACACTCATAATTTTCAAGTGNACAAGTAAGGAAAACAGCTCTGATACAGTTTCTTAACATGTTAACTGCAGCCCACATTTTACTGCTCAAACTAACTCTACCAGATCCACTATGCAACTGAATGTTTTAAGGAACTTTGCATCACTAAACTAATAATGTAAATTACAACCACCTGCGTAATCTGTCTAATTGCTTTGCTCACGTCTCAGCTGAAAATCACAGAGGTAAATATGACTATACATACAGGGGCATACAAAAAATGTCATGTTATATACTACAATTGTATGTATGTATGTATGTGCAATTGAATGTGTGATTATTAACAAACAAGATTCAATATTAAAAAAATTATTATTTTATAACAAACTTTGACTCCCATGACTCAACAATAACATACATCCTTTTTTCTGTACCTCTTCTAGCGTGTGAATAACAAAGCAGCTAAAAAATATGCCAATACAAATCATAACATTAAACAACACTCATAATTTTCAAGTGCAACAACAATCAATACTGCTCAACAACTTCCTTGGAATGTTTCTTTTTACTTCAAGGGCACAGATATGTTAACACTATCCAGTACAAAAATACTCGGTACAAACAAGGAAAAAATTTTTTTTAACAATTATATACAATAAAAACAATTTTCAGGCCAACACATGATCGGCATATTGTATAATGTAAGGCAGNCAGTACAAACAAGGGAAAAAAATTTTTTTAACAATTATATACAATAAAAACAATTTTCAGGCCAACACATGATCGGCATATTGTATAATGTAAGGCAGATTTATTTCTTGTACATGTTACTCAATGGGACCGAACAAATATTTATTGCCACAAATTTAAAGTACACCTACAGTACAGTATGAACAAACATGTTAAAACACACCAACTACAAAAGTACTACTATCTATATTTACTGTACTACTATTATGTAATTTTAAAACAGGACGTATCAAATAATTTTAACCACAGATATGAAATGCTGTGACAGCCAAGGTATTCAACAAAAATGCTTCACGTCGGTGAACATAACCAAACAAGTTTTCCACATTCAGCAACTGCAATCAGTCCACGTTAACACACACACATACACAGGTGTAAACCAACGTACCAAAACAATGAACTAATATACATATTTACATTATGTGTAAGTGGTCCGGACTAACTTTAAACTCTGCACGTTGTGATAATACAAATAAATACTCGTAGGGACATGGTCCGCGCACAGGCACGAGATTCACAGCACAGCCAGAGTCTCAGGATGCACTCTCGAGAACAGCCTGCATCGTCCTTGCGCTCTGCGCTCCGTTCCCCGACTCTATCCCGCTGTCCAGCAGCGATGCTTCCCCCTGCACCGGCTCAAGTCCTGCGCGCTTGCTGCCTGCTGCACCCAGATCCAGCTTCAGGCGGTCCCTGGTGTGTCGCAGCTCACCCAACCCCGGGGGCGATGCGGGGGCCTCTCCCTCCCTCCCACAACTCGTGTCTATCTCCTCGTCACACGCGTCCCGCTCCTCGTCCCCACACACAAAGTCCAGCAAGATGCTGTCTGCGTCTGCATCCTCCGACATGCGGTGGCCTGGGAAGAACTGGCTCGCCATACTAGCCGTCGCGAAGCTAGTNCTGGGAAGAACTGGCTCGCCATACTAGCCGTCGCGAAGCTAGTCGGCACCGCGCTCAGCGCGAACGGCCGTGAAGAGCCACTTGTAAGGAAGTCTCCATCTGACAGCATTCCTAAGACGAAAAATTTGGCTAGAGTGTTGATTACATAAGTTACCAGATGATGCGTGTGATTTATCCCTCTGGTCTGATTCGTAAAATAACTGTTATCTTAACAGTGCAAAGCTCACAAAAAAATGTTCCTTTGCAAAAACATTAACAGAAAAGCTTCCATTTGTTATATATGCTGCAATACAAATTATCACATCTGTTCCAGAAGTGGTTTAATTAAGATACGTTCATAATGACATTGCTTCCAAAATATTTTACAAAACAATTTCCAGCTAGCATTAGTTTTCTGTATTAACAATAATGCTCAACAACGTAATGTTTTTTAATGATCTCATCACAGATCTTTCAGTACATGAGACCTCTAGCAAGGTGCGGTGAGAAGCTGTGGGTTCGAGTCCCAACTCACCTTTTCCCTATAGATTTTTGATACATTAAGCTGTATAAATTGCAAAGTATTGATAATGTTCATCAGTTATTTAGAATCACAATTGTTCAAAGTATAGAAATAGAAATTTTAAATTACAGCTGAGAAGCTGAAAATTTAAAATTTTGAACCACAAAAATGAAATGAGCAGTTCACAAAAAGTGATGCAATCACATCATCTGTTACTGCACAGTGAATTTCAAATAATTTACTCTTGCAGACTGAAATTTTTGTAGTATCTTGAGTGCAATTAATTTTCATTTTTGGCCTATATCTATTTATTGCGAAATGGAATCCCAAGCTGCAGATTAACTACAGTCTCACACTCCCTTGGGCGGCTCTTATGTTACCTTGGTGAGCGCAGGTTTTTTGTGTACTGTTGCCAATCAAGTTTATTGTGTACACTGAGAAGGNTCGGCACCGCGCTCAGCGCGAACGGCCGTGAAGAGCCACTTGTAAGGAAGTCTCCATCTGACAGCATTCCTAAGACAAAAAATTTGGCTAGAGTGTTGATTACATAAGTTACCAGATGATGCGTGTGATTTATCCCTCTGGTCTGATTTGTAATATAACTGTTATCTTAACATTGCAAAGCTCACCAAAAAATGTTGCTTTGCAAAAACATTAACAGAAAAGCTTTGATTTGTTATATATGCTGCAATACAAATTATCACATCTGTTCCAGAAGTGGTTTAATTAAGATACGTTCATAATGACATTGCTTCCAAAATATTTTACAAAACAATTTCCAGCTAGCATTAGTTTTCTGTATTAACAATAATGCTCAACAACGTAATGTTTTTTAATGATCTCATCACAGATCTTTCAGTACATGAGACCTCTAGCAAGGTGCGGTGAGAAGCTGTGGGTTCGAGTCCCACCTCACCTTTTCCCTATAGATTTTTGATACATTAAGCTGTATAAATTGCAAAGTATTGATAATGTTCATCAGTTATTTCGAGTCACAATTGTTCAAAGTATAGAAATAGAAATTTTAAATTACAGCTGAGAAGCTGAAAATTTAAAATTTTGAACCACAAAAATGAAATGAGCAGTTCACAAAAAGTGATGCAATCACATCATCTGTTACTGTACAGTGAATTTCAAATAATTTACTCTTGCAGACTGAAATTTTTGTAGTATCTTGAGTGCAATTAATTTTCATTTTTGGTTTTTTTTTGTCCTATATCTATTTATTGCGAAATGGAATCCCCAACATTTTCACTGAATCCCAAGCTGCAGATTAACTACAGTCTCACACGCAAATTAAAATGTGCACTCCCTTGGGTGTCTCTTATGTTACCTTGGTGAGCGCAGGTTTTTTGTGTACTGTTGCCAATCAAGTTTATTGTGTACACTGAGAAGGCNCTCTTATGTTACCTTGGTGAGCGCAGGTTTTTTGTGTACTGTTGCCAATCAAGTTTATTGTGTACACTGAGAAGGCTACAGATTTGTTAGATCTGTTTCAACAACAAGATGACATACTGCAAGATTACACTGAAACCATTTCCCTTGAACTTAATTACTTGAATCAGGGTTGCCACCTTTTTTCCATCTGAGAAATTTCCTGACATTTCCCAGATTTCAAGAAAAAAATTATTTTTTCCCCTGGCCTTTTTTTTAGCACTCTTTTACACCAAAGTAACTATTCAAATATTGCAACACAACACACCCTGATCAATGTTAGTGTTGGTGTTTTGTTTTATGACATCACTCAGTGTTCGTCAAGAGGGAATGGGTGGAAAGTGGAAAATAAAGTTTTTCTCGTCTGCACTCTTTTTATTTTGGTAGTGGAATTAACGTTCTTTTGAACAATAAACTTTCACTGAAGTATTGACTATAATCCTCCGGAGAAATGGATCATTGTAAACACAACACACCCGAACAAATCACCCTACATTTATTGCACAGAAAAACTTTCCTCCACGACCATAAAATCTGTATTTAATGCATTTCTAGTAGTATACAAAGTGAGTAATAGGTAAATTAAAGCCATGTTTGGTTAAAAAGGTCATACCACTTCCAACCACTGCAATTTATGATATTAATTGTAAAAATCATTATCCAATTGGAAAATATTTTCACTTAGACCAAAATGAAACTAGATGGCTATATCATACTGCAGCTATAGTTCATTTCATATGAGAAGGCCACATTCTGACAGTCAGTGAGTGGCAANTAGATGGCTATATCATACTGCAGCTATAGTTCATTTCATATGAGAAGGCCACATTCTGACAGTCAGTGAGTGGCAAATTAACGTGTTCAAAACAAACAACGTGCCATTTACAAAATCCTGTATCAGCTGATGCACGAACGAACAGAAATTAATATTACGTTGGCTATTCTGAGAGCAGTGCCGACGCACATCAGAGAAGCATAAAATACGTGAATAAGAAAGAGTTTGTAGATTAATTAACACATTTTATTTTACGTGGTCATAAAAACAGCAGTTTTTAGTTTTAGAAACGAAACTTTGTGATAATAGTAATGTATAGGTGTTCAAAATGAGATGCACAATAAAACGATACGTATCCAAATGTAATGAAAATATCCAAAGTTTCCAGACTCTCCAACCTTGTGCTGCCATCTTGTGAGTTACAAGCGCACCATCTGTTGCGATATNGTGCTGCCATCTTGTGAGTTACAAGCGCACCATCTGTTGCGATATGCCTTTCCACGCCATCTGTTTTCCATATCCCGAACTACACCCAGAAACATATTATAGTTTCATTGTTTAAAATAACGTATTTACGCGCATATACAAATGGTTTTATTTTCCGCGTTTATGAACGACCCTACACACGTCCACCAAGCTCCGTTTACGAATGCAGCGCCACCCAAGCAGTTCACCANCGACGCACATCAGAGAAGCATAAAATACGTGAATAAGAAAGAGTTTGTAGATTAATTAACACATTTTATTTTACGTAGTCATAAAACAGCAGTTTTTAGTTTTAGAAACGAAACTTCGTGATAATAGTAATGTATAGGTGTTCAAAATGAGANCAGTTTTTAGTTTTAGAAACGAAACTTCGTGATAATAGTAATGTATAGGTGTTCAAAATGAGATGCACAATAAAACTATCCGTATCCAAATGTAACGAAACATCGAAACCTTTTTCACGTTTCCCAACTCTCCAACCATGTGCTGTCATCTTGTGAGGTACAGGCACGCCATCTGTTACAACACGCCCTTTCACGCTATCTGTTATCCATATTCCGAACTACACCCAAAAATATATTATAGTTTTGTTGTTTAAAATAACGTATTTACGTGCATATACAAATTATTTTATTTTCCTGCGAGCTCTGTATTATTTTTAAAGTAACATATATCTCGTGTACAGCATTTACGAACGACTCTACACACGTCCACCACGCTCCGTTTACGAATGCAGCGCCACCCAAGCAGTTCACCATTTGCCACATGTAGCAGCACCTCCTGGATGCGCTGACTCGCCGCATCAAAGCCTATACTTGACACACCAGCTGATGGCGAATGGATACATAAACGAAAAGGCGCGGTGATCATCAACTGTCAAGAATGTGGCCTTCTTATATGGTACACAGTATAGCCATGCTCTTAAATAACCACATAAAGTTTAAACTGATGGACACCAGAAACTAACACTACATAATTAAAATTTTTTATCCCTTTATTGGATGCAAATTCTATTTTGATAGGTGCATAATTTGTGATAGAAAAGCCAGATACAGCTTGCATACCACAGAATTCACCGACATTTCACTATTGTGCTTAAATTACGCAGCATTTCCCTGACAACTTTGAAATTCCCTGAAACTTTCCTGTTTACAGACTATTTGCAACCATATTGAATGTTCTGTTATCTAGTATTAACTTCGTAACCACATTCCTTGAGAACAATGTCGCACAAATTGCATTTACTGCAGTTGTATCTCTTATGAAAGTGAGGTAACCAATCTTAAATCAGCTATGAAGTGAGAGGAATGGCTCAAATATTCTGTTATAACCAGCAACTATTTATGAAAACAATGCATTGACTGATGTGAAAAAATTTCAGTATCACAAAGGATGTCTTAAGTGTGAATTCACTTATCCACTGTTTGTTGTGTTGAAAATTATCACCTTTTATTCATGTACAGTGATAGAGTTGTGTGTTTGTACAAATTTGGGTGTCCCCCACACCCCATTAGCCGATAAGTTCTAACTCTGACAAGCCAGCATGCGTATGTTAGACAATACCTATTAATCTGCCCTAAAAAGAGTGAAAAAGAGAAACAGTCATGACAAATATAATATACGTACAAAAAACCGTTCTGACCACAACAGAAGACAATTTTGAAGCTACCTTTATTAAAGCTGTTGATAAAAATTATGTTTAGAACAAAGAGAACTGTGGGGTATAGTGGATCAAATTACAACCATCTTATCACCATGGTGAACTGGGTTTGATACCCTGCAAGGTCAACCTAGATTGTTTAATGTGGGCAATGTGGCANTATCTTATCACCATGGTGAACTGGGTTTGATACCCTGCAAGGTCAACCTAGATTGTTTAATGTGGGCAATGTGGCAGACGTTGCCATCGACCAGAACGTTTTCTCAGGGTTCTGTTTAATACGTCACACCAGTGACCACTATCACCTGCCACTGAGATTGCCTCGCTGATCCTGCAGTTCTACCAGGCGTCAGTGCAGCCGGCCAGGGAAGGATAGGCGAGGGAATGTTGACCGCATCTAAACCTACTAGAAACAGGGAATTGGAGGCAGGGAAAAGTATCCCACCATCTTCTGCCGCACACAGAGAGTGCAGAGAATTGCGAATCCTAATGCCGGGGAACACCTCTAACCTCCCTACCGCACTACCTTGCAGACCTCTACGTTCCACCTCATCATTTGATTTACCCTAACATCTATCCTATGCCTTACTGCAGTCATGGGGGACAACAGAAGAATACAGTTTAGTCTGACCAGTGCCTTCAGCACCCATGAGAGACAGTTCAATCCAACATTACAGATCGGGAGAGGAACAATGGCAGCGAGCCAATGCCAGACCCACTAGACCCTCACCGAATCTCTTCATCCCCCTGTGCAACATCACCCGACCAGCTACACTAGCCCCTTTGCTCCGCGNACTAGACCCTCACCGAATCTCTTCATCCCCCTGTGCAACATCACCCGACCAGCTACACTAGCCCCTTTGCTCCGCGTGTTGGGATTTGATCCCACGCTACAGCCTGTGGAGAGAGGACGAATACCAGCATCACAAGAAGAATGCAGAATGACAATTCTTAAAAATGAACGTGCAGTGGGAACGCTAGTNGAGGACGAATACCAGCATCACAAGAAGAATGCAGAATGACAATTCTTAAAAATGAACGTGCAGTGGGAACGCTAGTTGGTAACTCAGTCTCAGGAACCCACGACCCTAATTTTCGCCCCTCCGGCCAAACTACATAGAGCCAGCACCCCAGGAAGATTAAATTACCCCTGGACTACCGTCAGTGCCAAACAGCGGCTCACACACATTAATTTTCCCGCTTATAATAGTGTGTGGTTCGACACCAACCTCAGAGAACTTATCACCACCCAAACCCAAGGCCCCATATTGTTACCCCTACGATTCCATTGTAGCTCCATCCTTACCTCAGTTCACCCCCATAAGTGTTAGAGACCCCAGCTGTTCAACACTGCCTACATACCTCACTCAATTGTAGTGCTAAGTCAGCCTTTACTTAACCATATTTTTTGCCCTGTAAGCTTAATATAAAGCATGCAACTTTTACATGGGAAAACAGTATGCACAGTGGTTACAATGGGACTTACCAGTTCCCAGGTCGTAGTCGACGCTGCTCAGTTTGTAAAAGTCCAACTGCTGAGGAACGTGGCTGTCTCCCGTCTCCAGATCATTGTCTAGGTCCTGTGTTGTCAGCTCTGCTGCATCTCCGTCGAGCTCCCAGTCTGCAACAATTATGAATGGAAAAATCTTGTATCACTGTTTTATAGAGAAAGCCGTTATTATAATTGCCCAAATAAATTATGTTTTAAAATCCATATTTACAGCTATGTAAATACTGTACTAACTTAAATAAAGATCACCCTAAAAATAAGGCAATCCCCATATTCTTACTTTGGTTTACAGGAAAAATTAATTTCTACACAAATCATTTANTCACCCTAAAAATAAGGCAATCCCCATATTCTTACTTTGGTTTACAGGAAAAATTAATTTCTACACAAATCATTTAGAAACGTAATTCAACAACGCACAGTTTTAATGGTTTCACAAGGGATAAAATTGTGCATTATTAGAGCCCAAAATGGTACTGTGTTATTTTAACACAAATTTTATTATTAAANTCACAAGGGATAAAATTGTGCATTATTAGAGCCCAAAATGGTACTGTGTTATTTTAACACAAATTTTATTATTAAAAATTGATGATTAGTTAAGAATAATTTATCCTTATAAGCATAATTGCATTAATATTTTATATGCATGAACAAGAGAAAGAATTTTATTTAAACTAAGATAACGCAGAGCATTACCATAGGTGAAAAAAAAAATCACTTTTAGGGTTTTAACTTTTTTTTTGTAACACATGTTGAGGTTTCTAGACATTGTGGATTTTTTGTTGTAATTTTACAGGAATGTCTTCAATATGGTTATATAGAGAAAAAAACACTTCAACCTGGAAATTTAACTTTTTTTATAATTCCTTTTACAGTTATATATGCTATTCTCATTAAATTACCATTTTAATCTTATCCATACAGAATATTATATTTCTTGTTGTTATTCACTTAGCCAAATTACTGTACAACCTAACATTAATTTTTTTTCTTCCTATCATCTGAAAACTTAAATTATTATCACTTGGTTTCTACATATTTCGGTACAAATTGTTGGCCATGATTTCACTGATAAAATTATACATTTTGGCTAAATTTAATTATATTTTGTGTTTTAGTAGAAATGTTGGTGTTAGGTGGTGTATTAACTTGCATTTCGATGTTTGGCGGTGTATTAACATGCATTTGGGTGTTATATCAGTTTTATCGCTATTCACCATATAATTGTCTCTCTAGCCATGTGTTATTGACGCCGGATAGTCCATCGCTGCTCGCCGGACGAGCCACAGAGGCAACAGGTGACCCTACGCAGCGACACACGACATGCGACATAAGCAGTGTCAGTCCCTCTGTTGGGGAATAAATAAGATGTGAATTCAAAATAAGTATTTTCCATTACTTTGTCTTGTCAAACCACGAAACCAAATACTGCAATTAAGTAATGTAGGCAATAACATTACCATACTATGATCTGCTATCGCAATAGACACAAACTTTTTATATTATGTCGCTGGCTGATTATATGATGCAAGATGGCCATGGGAAAATTGTTGAACTATGCACAAAATGATTAACAATGAAGTATTCCAATATTTTAAAAACAATATACTTATTTAAATAATTACTACAAAATTTTACTGTTTGCCAAAATTTTGTGTTTCACCAAATTTGTACACAAGGACGTCAGTGTCAGAAGTAGGATGGAGGCATTCACTCTATACTAGATTTGTAGTTTAGGGTTAAAGTAGTTGTCAATTAGTTACGAGAAAGGCTGCAGACACAAATAATTTTGCGTAGCACGTACTGTACATTAAATATTCTTGACATAATCCAACATGGAGATACTGAAAGCTTTAATTGGAGGAGTAAGTTACCAAATAACAGAACTGAATATGCAGTCAAATAATTTGTATTNGAGATACTGAAAGCTTTAATTGGAGGAGTAAGTTACCAAATAACAGAACTGAATATGCAGTCAAATAATTTGTATTTGGAGAAATGGTAAACAAGAGTAAATGAGAACACAAATGGGGTAAAGTATGGGCTGGATCAGAAATGAGCGCATCGAAGAAGGAATGACAAAGTTCTCCAGAAATATGGTGGTAGGTGCGGTGTGACAAGTGAGAACCTTAAGCAGCAGTACCAATGGGAAAAATTGGTACCTCTTTGACAGGGGATGGAAACACACACACAACTATCCTTGCTCCTTATGATCAAATAGCTTGGTGGACACATGTATCAAAACGTAATTTAAAATGTATGTCATCCAGCCAAATACCAAAAGAATTAAGAGCTATTTTTTGTTATTTCTTAATTTATCGACACTGCTCTCTACAACTCGACAACAACGTCCGAAACTGCAGTGTACATAATGTGTACATATTAAGAGATTCCCAACCAGTGCGTAAGCTTCACCTGCGTAACAGAATTTCACATGGCTGCATATAACAAATTTCCTTTTTTTACACGTCGCAGCACAGGACATTTATGAATGCTTCCTTATTTAGGAGAATGAGCTGGCTTGGAAGTGGTACAAACCTGCATAGCTGGAATAATCAAACTGTGGGGTGAACCTGCTCCAGTGCTGACGATCCTGTACCTCCATTTCGGNGAACCTGCATAGCTGGAATAATCAAACTGTGGGGTGAACCTGCTCCAGTGCTGACGATCCTGTACCTCCATTTCGGAGTCGCTGACCTCCCTGGGGTACTCGTACACGCAGTGGTACTTCTGTCTCTTGAACGACACACTCTTCTTGTGCTCCTGCAACAAGATGTCAACAACCTGTCTTCAAAGAGAACAACTAACAGCGCCTGATACTACACTGGCATCTGACACAAGTGATTAACGAAGATAACATTTTACTGTCCACAATCGCTCAGTTTTACCAACATGGTAGACACCACTTGCTACGACCACACACTTGTCTCATTTCTCTTTAACTAAATCAACTGAACAGATGCACTGCTACTGTGAGTAGTTTTCTGAAATAACACTTTTGCTTGCGGGAGGCAAACAACGTAGAGCTTGTGGAGAGGAAATTTGGATAACATTAAATTTCACGTTTACTCACAAAGTAATAAATTNGGCAAACAACGTAGAGCTTGTGGAGAGGAAATTTGGATAACATTAAATTTCACGTTTACTCACAAAGTAATAAATTAAAATTTTTTTTTTAATGTTATTTCTTACACATGCCCAATAACTTTCATGTATTGAAGCGTGTTAAACTTGGCAGCCACGGTGCCTTGTATTTTTCCACTGCTTGAAGTTTGGCTCACTCCACGATAATATCTTTAAAATACAAGTGCCTGAAAATGATGTAAGGAAGGTTGCTTCCTTTCAAGACAAAAAAATTTGGCACAATATTTACGTCAGTTACAAATTATTTCATTTATGNTAAGGAAGGTTGCTTCCTTTCAAGACAAAAAAATTTGGCACAATATTTACGTCAGTTACAAATTATTTCATTTATGTTGTTTTACATGCAGATATAATTAATGGCTAAAAATATTTAATTATGTCAACTGCAGTTTTGAAACAAAGTTTCCCACGTTTTAATAAATACGTTTGTTTTCATGAATGCAGTATGTACCCAGTAAAAGTAATGCTGTAGGACTGAGAAAGAGAACTAAGTACACAATTATTATATTCTCAAATAAACGTGCCACCAATGTTTGACAACACTAAATTTTGTGTATACAGTCTGAATGTTTCTAAAAGTCTATCCAGAAAAAATACCTGATGTAAGAAGAGAACATGATTCTTAACTAGGGAAACAAAACTCAGCATTAGGGTTTTAAGATTTACTCTGACGCGTGATGTGCACTGACAATTATTTAAACATTACTTCAACTAATCTTCACGTGTCATCACCTCACCCCAGGCTGGGTTTGAATCCGGAAACGACTTGTTACCAGAGCCTACCAGCACGCCCTTAGATGCGGGAGCACCCACGGACACGTCGGCCAAGTTAGTTTTGCCTTTATGTCAGATGTCACGCCAACCCCCTACATGTGATAGAAGCCGGCCAAGCTAAGCGCCTGAGCTCGCGCAGCCGATGCAACCCCGCATGAAGGAGACGCCTGCTTTTGCCACGGACCGAGAGATGGCACCAGAGAGCGCAGCTCTGCNAAAGAGAGCCCATCTGCAGGTGGAACATAGGTCCGTGCACTGCCTCAGAATGAATCGAGCTGTCGTGGGATGAACATCGTGCTCATGGCTGCTCTCTCTGTGGGATCTGCCCGCCCCTTGGGACCAGCGAAGGCGAGGGGCTTCCGAGAGTACAGCGGGACTATTTTAGCTTGGGTGCGGCGACTATTCCGCAACTTGTCGCATCTCCAGGTGGCGGATAGGGGATCCCCAGGCTCTGGGGTGGCTGGTAATATTCCAATACCAGCCTGTGGACCAACTGGGTGGTGCAAAAGTGCCACCGTCGTGGACGTCTGGAACCTGGGTAGCGCAGTACGAGATGGGGAAGCACATAGTGCGGGATGCAGCCCAACGATCAAGGAGGGGAGAGGGATCCTGTGGTGCTGAAACATGCGAAGTGTAGTGAACCTGGCTGCTGGATTCAGCGGGCTGCCGACTGCGGATGCGTGAGGAATAGAATGGAATGCATCGGACCTTGGAAGTATCCCTGACGTCACCCTTCACTCCTGGGCTAGCGTAATCGCCACCATCACTAGTAGGTTCTTGATGTCTCGCCGAGCTATTTTAATAGCTCACCCAAAACCGACCGACTATTTTGTAGGATGGGGAGGGGATGGCTCCCCAGTCGTTTCTCCCTGCCTTCATCTATGGCGTGGAGACCCTGATGTTGGCGCAGAAGAGAGAAAATGGAGTAGGTGCCATGACTGAGCTGCCTAGTTTTCCGATGCACTCGACAAGAAGCAGGGAGGCCCTGCACTCAATTGCTGCTGTCAATATTTTTGTGCTGGTTCGCCTGCACAGAAATATTGACAGCCGTTCAACCACAAGGGTGTGTGCGCCCACAAGCCCCCGCCACCTCTCTTCTAGATTTTAAACTTCACATTAAAGAGTATGGAATTCACACCAGCTGTCTCCCGTAGCATTTTCAATAATGCATGAATAAGTTTGAACTACTTTTCTGTCGGGAGGGGATTTCTCGCCTCCCCTTTCTTAGCTGTAGCCTCAGCTATAGCTACACTCAGGGAAGCAGTTCATGGCCCCAACTGTGACCACCGCTGCCTTAATCACTCTCTGCCATGATGCACGCCCCCTTGCATGCAATTCACTCTCCTTTAGATGTAAGGGGCTTAGCTCCGAGACGCATTTAGCACCCGTCCCTACCTCGGATGTACACTTAACACTTAGCAATAGGGTAGGTTAGTTTAAAAAAAAAAAATTGCAGATTGACAGTTTATTCTCAGTAGCTCGCCCCACCACCTCGTGTGCTGGAGCTCTCTGCCAACTCCAACGTCTTTGCTACCTATCAGAAGCTCTTCCATTTCAGTTCCTGGTTAGTTAGGAGGTAGTATGGGCCACTGTGCCTATTTCACACGGAATAAACATGTTTTCTATCAAACCTCAGAGTACTGATTCTAGGGTGACTGTCTTTTATCCCCCGCATCACTTACAAACCCAATTGCTGAACCTAGAGTAGAACTGCGGGCTCCCTTAACCGGGAGCGCGTACGTTGCAAACACCCATTAGACGGCCACCCATACTGTGGCACCTGATGTGCAGTACGGTAGAGCCACAACCACTAGACTCAATCCACAAGGCGGATAGTCGACCAGCCCAGCTAATTCACTCCATCCACCGCGTTGAACTGTCTCCGGAAGGAGTGATAGACTGGTTCTGGAGGTCTGCAACACCTTTGGACCACACCCACGTCGTCTGACATCCAGGGTAAACCCACCGCTCCCAAGTTTGAAATGTCATTAACCTATGAAACATGAATGAAGCACAGTCTTGCCACAACTTGATTTTCTGTACTAGAGGATGCAAGGTGACATTCACGTGGAGAGGGAACAGCATCAGGTACATCTGTGTATATGGACACACCTCATAACACATAATGCAGACTTTGTCAACTCCTGTCGGCTTCNCTGTACTAGAGGATGCAAGGTGACATTCACGTGGAGAGGGAACAGCATCAGGTACATCTGTGTATATGGACACACCTCATAACACATAATGCAGACTTTGTCAACTCCTGTCGGCTTCACATTGCCAACTAAACTGCTGCAATTTCACAATATCTAGGCATCAATCAACTTGGTCACTCTTANCCTGTCGGCTTCACATTGCCAACTAAACTGCTGCAATTTCACAATATCTAGGCATCAATCAACTTGGTCACTCTTAGCAGCTATTCCCTCCAGTCTACATTTCTACGTTTGATGGGCGACGCAGCGAAAATTTGACAAATCCCTCCCCTCGCCCAGAATTTATTGGCAGATGGACTGAAAAAAAATTATAAATTTTGGATTTCTTTTTTTGCCATGAAGTTTATTCTACATTTCAATGCAAGGATGAAAGTGTCAAAACATTCTAAATACCGTACTACAAGGTGCTTCAAACCATATTCCTGTGATTTAATCTTNCAAGGATGAAAGTGTCAAAACATTCTAAATACCGTACTACAAGGTGCTTCAAACCATATTCCTGTGATTTAATCTTGTTTTTTTAATGACTTAAAACTAATGCTGGAAAAAATAAAATAATGTAAAACAGGACCTGCTTGTGGGATCTGATGATGGACATCTTGATACTCACACATTGTTCATCATCANGAAAATAATGTAAAACAGGACCTGCTTGTGGGATCTGATGATGGACATCTTGATACTCACACATTGTTCATCATCACTATCCTACAAAAGCAGCATGCAAGAAATGAAAGAAAAATTTTATGTTAACTACAAGAGTTTCACAAGAGAGTGTCATGTCTTGGACAAGGTAAACACAGACAGAAAATGTGTGCAATTTGTAAACTATTTAGTACACTAGGTAAAATTAAAATGTTGCGACACACTGACTGCTTTACAAATGAAAAATAACATTTTACAACCCACAACAGTAGGTAAGGAAGCAGAGCTTACAGAAATAAGAGCTCTTGGAGTGCATACAACATTCCCAAACTTGGGACACTTCAGTGCTCGTAGAAGAAACATAAACAACACTAAGATATAAACTGCTATTGTATGATTCTTGCAATCGAGGNTGCTCGTAGAAGAAACATAAACAACACTAAGATATAAACTGCTATTGTATGATTCTTGCAATCGAGGAGAGCAAAAGTGAATAAAAAATTAAGACAATGGACATATGTCATTGCTGAGCTGTACCGTACTTAACGAAAAAAAAACCCACAACAATAAGACATTAANGGAGAGCAAAAGTGAATAAAAAATTAAGACAATGGACATATGTCATTGCTGAGCTGTACCGTACTTAACGAAAAAAACCCACAACAATAAGACATAAAAACACACAAAGAAAACATGCCAACATCAGCTGCTTTCAAAACATGAAAATAATGTGTGGCAAAATCTGCAGTAGAAACTGAGTCAGTAACTAAAAACTAACACAATTAATAATAAAATGACAGAACATGGACATTATGAAGGGGTTATTTAATAACCAGTTCACAACAAAAATAACAGAAATGAACAAAGTAGCGTGTGTTTCCTACAAAGCCAACAGTAAAATTTTGTAGTAGAAAACTTGTTCGTTGTCTTGTTTGTGTGTGTATTTTTTATATGTAAGTCCCTTTCTGCCTTTGTGTGCAGTTTGTTGTTTTTGTTGTCTTCATTTATCTGAATACAACTATACATGTTGATATTCCTCATTCACTCATTTGAATACTATGTATTTGTTTTGTTTGGACTGTAAATATTGATTCAATTCCTTCTCTGGAATGACTGAGTAATTTATACTTCCGTTGAAACCTTCTAATCCTATCTATCTATATATCTATCTCTATCTACATCTATCTATATACATCTATCTATATCTATATCTATCTCTCTCTCTCTCTGTGTGTGTGTGTGTGTCACTGTGTCACTGTGTGTGTGTGTGTCACTTTTTGTTTTGTGACAATATGAAATACAGCTCTGTAATGATATATGTTTTTAATAATTTTAAATTCAATTAACAATATCAACCTTATGAGGAAGTACATTCACAATGGAAAACTGTTCCTACACAGAAGTACTGAAGGGTTAACTACACACTACAGACAGTTTCAAGATCACAGCACAAGTATTATATGTAACTGCAGTACGTTCATTCAGCACGCAAACTTCGCACACAAGTTGTCTTACGATCCAATGCTAATGAGACTAACAGTGCATTGCTGCACAGGCATGCAAGTATGTGTGCGAAATACAGCAAGAAGATATGGATTGGGGGAGGGGGACATGGCAGGTCTACACAACAAGTTCACTTAAGTAGGCAGGTCAAATAATACATCTATCACCTAAAGGTAGTGCTCTAGCAACTGTAGTCTAACACAATACTACACAATACATTCATATTGAAACCATACTATTTTTGCACTGAAATAACCACAGCTAATGTTTCATTGTTTCATTACTGTGGGATGTTACGGTTATATAGTTAAAAAAGTATCCAAAATATGTTACAATAAAAATGGACATACCTAATAAGTACCAATTTGTCCGGCAAAGCAAATATTTTTTAAACGCAGTTCGTGCAAGGTTATTTTTCAGTCAGAATTACAATGCACAAATCAGCATAGTTTAAAAATTACAAAATTACGGAAAATTGATTGGATGAAAAGTTACTCTACGGTGAGTTAAATGAGATTGTGCTTCAGTTCACTACGGAATTTTTATTTTTTTGCCTAGAAGTCCTTGGCCTGCACGTATAGAGCGGTGGTTACCTCAAAATAGCAGCGATGGACACACAGTCGTTATCTGGAATACGACTGACTGCAAACCAAATATTTAACAGCTGGTTCCTCTGGCATCCGGACTGGTATATTAAGACATTTACGAGTACCTCCCACGTGACCCTGATTGTACTGGTGGTAGAGGTGCAACACGGATGATCGTAGCTGTGCGGATCCCACCCACAATGAGAACAATACATGCATGCTACCACCACCTAGTGTGTCTTCTCGGTACATATCTACCTCAGTTCTGGTAGGCTGCAATGAGCTCTTCGTGTGGCAATAGGCATTAACTTAACACAGTGCAAGAATAAACATAAGTTATAGGGAACGTGACTTTGCTAGCATGGTAAAATATCCAAGAGGAATGCCCAGAAAATAATTTGTCTTCAATACAGTATGAATGAAACCTATTACGACATGTCCCTGGCTTGTCCTCCTGTATCCACTGAAGGACCACCAAGGATGATTATGGCAAAACAACTGAACAACCAACAGCTGTATTCTGTACCCAATACCTCGCAGATGAGANACCACCAAGGATGATTATGGCAAAACAACTGAACAACCAACAGCTGTATTCTGTACCCAATACCTCGCAGATGAGAAACCCAAGAGCTCCCTAAGACCATCATTAACCATATTCTGCACTGATGCAGCATTTCCACATATGTACTGAATACATGGTGCAATGGAATTCATTCCGAGTCCCAACACTGAACTGCTATTTTATCACAGCACCTGTCAAAACCACATGATCTGAACTCTTGGTTGGCACAAACGTTTACATAAATACCTGCTTTGAAAGTGTATTACATCCTCTGACCAAGTTTCAATTTAACAAAGACATATTTCCACAACTAAAAATAATCTTTATCAGGAGCTTTCAAGGCCGGAGANGACCAAGTTTCAATTTAACAAAGACATATTTCCACAACTAAAAATAATCTTTATCAGGAGCTTTCAAGGCCGGAGAACATCTCTGCTTCTGGGTTGAGGATCTCTCTAGTTTTTCCTAATGTTTCTGTATGTCTTTCCACTGCCATCTTCAAGGGAATACAGAATCCCACGAGGAGTGTGTTGGTGTCTACAAGACACCATACTTGCATAAAAGAATCTATGCATGATAGAGAGGACAGATCATTTCTACCCACTATAAAGAACATTTTGCTGACACAAAACATGAGAAAAAAATCAGCAACAGCCAAAAAGGTTATATTTAAAAATAATTTTTGTTTCGACCCACAATTTTGAGTACTATTGGCAAATTGAAAATCAGTGTTGGGGAAATTGGTAAAAGACAAGCGATCAGCATAGTGCATCTTTAGTTTAAGAGTGCATCCAGATCAATTTCGGAAGCCTCGGCTCTCCCCGTGAAAACTTGTCCACCATCCTTCAAAAATGCAATTAGAAGATCCAAACATCATCTTGTGATGAAAGTATAATAAACAAATAGCTCTGGTCTTGATGATGTTTTATTGTTAGTGTTAAACCTGTGATGTCACATCTAGATCGGCTTTCAGTTCTCCTACCTATAAGGTCGTAGACAGTTCCAACAGAGTAGCTCAAGCAAACAGCAGCTCAGCAAGAGCATATATACAGATGACAAGAAACTCCCGACATGGTGCTGCGAGAGAAAGAATTCTTCTTGTTGACAGAGTCCACAGAATTATAATGTACAGCTAAATTTAACATTCTATGGGTTACATTGGCAAGCTTGGGACTTATCNCACAGAGTCCACAGAATTATAATGTACAGCTAAATTTAACATTCTATGGGTTACATTGGCAAGCTTGGGACTTATCTAGCTGGGAAATAGCAGACACTAAATAAACTATGTCAATGAAGCTGTGTTGTACATTAAGTACAATTATTTGAGGAAGTACAATTTTATAGCGTACGTATGAATGCAGACATTAAAATCCTGTTATATACTGTGTGCATTTCCAAATTAGCTCGGAGCTCTGTTTTGTACAAAGAATAAATTCTTGATTGTCTACCCAACATTTGATGCAATGGCATGGACTAGCTGTTGTAAAACACACAAGTTATATGTTACTCCTAACAAAATAGTCAAATTTTGTGAAAACTAACTAAATGCACACCACTTATTAGAAACAAAGACTTCCTAGACGTTGTCAGAGAAAAATAAAAATTTGCGGGAAATGTGTGCAACACAAGACTACAGAACGTATTCCTCACCGACTTCTTGTCAGGGCTGCGTAGAGCAGAGCGGCCTGGCAGGGCCCGGCTGTTCCACGCCGAAGGAACAAACTCCGTCCCGCTTCCTGAGCTGCTGCTCTCGTCTGCATCATCGTCCTCTTCCTCCTCCACTATGGCCTCCATCGGGAACTCCCCCAGGCCTTCGTACACCTGCAATGTTCCCGGCTGCGATAAGCTCATGTGCACAAAGCATACCTTCCGGTCTTACAAGAATTTGCATCAATGAGTTTGCAAACTGATACACTCAAAACCTTCCAGCAAATCGTAGCTTTTACAACAAAAATACTGTGACATCAAACCGTAACTTCAGTATTACACAGATGTTGTTCATAAAACTTTTTGTTCTCGTCAAACGGTTTTCCAGAGTTACTTTTTAAAAAAAAACATTCACATAAAAGGTTTATTTCATATTNTTTTTGTTCTCGTCAAACGGTTTTCCAGAGTTACTTTTTAAAAAAAAACATTCACATAAAAGGTTTATTTCATATTTTAAAAAAATCAATGCACAGCTAATAGTTCTAATTTTAGTTGCCTAATTTTTTCAAACAATCCAAGTATTAATATGATTGCATTAACCAAGTCCCTGCATCATGGCAAATAAAACTGGATTCTAAAAACATGTTTTAAGAACACAGTTTCTTTGTAAGTAGGCTTGAGTAAGTTATCCTGTGAGAGCGTGAGAGAAGCAATGCAGAGGCACATGTACGTCATGCAAACTCACCTTGGAGGCAGCAGGTGTCGTAGAGACCTTGACAGCAGGAACCCNAGCAGAGGCACATGTACGTCATGCAAACTCACCTTGGAGGCAGCAGGTGTCGTAGAGACCTTGACAGCAGGAACCCTCTCTTCTCGCTCCCCGTCCTACCCACCGCCACCAGACACACACAAAAACAGGACAGAACCAATAGAGACAGGCCGTCACAAACACAGGGGGAGAAGCTGTGCCCATATGTTCAATGTCGCTCATCTGCAACTGGCTTAAAACACGAGTGCATAACCCCTGCTGCAGCTGAATTATCTACATTCCCCATGCTGTAGGCTATCCACTGTAAACTTATCACTTCTGAAAGCCTTGCTTTAGATCTACTTGTATGCACACAGTGTATTTTTCCGCCATATGTAAACTTAACATCGCCTTGAACCTAATCCACTTGATTCATGCGCCAGTCAAATGAAATATAAATTTTTAGAGAAGTAATTATTTCACCAATTTGATTATTTTTATACGTATGTGCATCAGAATCTGCAAATATTTACCCGACACTTAATGCAATGTGCAAGACATGGACCTACTTTTCCTCCGTCGTTACGAACATTACCGGGCACATGCCTGGCTTGAGCGCTCGTTAAAACACATGCACGGAAGGGCAGCAACGTTTTTAGAAGGTAAATTCAAAAGTGCTCAATTAACCNTGAGCGCTCGTTAAAACACATGCACGGAAGGGCAGCAACGTTTTTAGAAGGTAAATTCAAAAGTGCTCAATTAACCTTTACAACCTATACAACTCAACATTCATGGGCATTAAACCTCCACACTACCCGCTGCCCTTCATTAAATAAGAACANGTTACAACCTATACAACTCAACATTCATGGGCATTAAACCTCCACACTACCCGCTGCCCTTCATTAAATAAGAACACCATTGCAACCACTTCACTGCCATCCTTGAAGAACCAAATCTGTAATAACATCTCTCTTAACCACCTAAGCTCTGACCTTCATATATAATTCACTCCTAGTCTTTGTGCAATAACTTTGATTTCATGTTAGTTAACATACATATAAATATTCAAATAAACAACTGCAAAACTGAAGGTCTCATTTGCCTATCACTTCCAGAAATTTTTGTACTCCCATACATATTACAGCCTGCATTTGAAAACTTTACATATCTAAAAAATTAAAATTAGAATCAATAAACTTCTAATTTCATGGCAGACTGCGTTCAAGAGTAGCAAGATTACCATATTTCCAAATTATTGAAATTATAGTTGGTAATATGTGCTTACAGCAGACAGAATATCGATTAAACCATATTTTCATTCAACTTTTAAGAGCCTAAATAATTACACTGCTGGCCATTAAAATTGCAACAACTAGAANTTAAACCATATTTTCATTCAACTTTTAAGAGCCTAAATAATTACACTGCTGGCCATTAAAATTGCAACAACTAGAAGGAAGCGAGTTATCACAACCAGATTTATGGAACAGAATACAGATTATACACAGGTGTTAGGATTACTCTAGCAGCTCGGTATGATGTACAAAATATGAGGAAAATGGTAACGTGTGACTCCACCACTTGCAGCAATAATGGCTGCTACACGATGCAGCACTAAGAGGAAGAAACTTTGGATGTCTGTCTGTCATGCTGCTTCCAAACTTCATCTGTTGTGGCCGCTGACTTCCTGTGGCATACCAGTTGTCATCCGACCAAGGACCAAACGTTTACGATGGACGAGACATCCGTTGAATGCACAGGCCAAGGAAGCAAATAGACTTGGTGGTCATCCAGGGACTGTCTGACGATGTATGCCACATGCATTTGCATATTGTCCTGTTGGTATAAGACCCCAGATTGACCCTGAACACAGGGAACAACAAATGCAACGGTNTTAAACCATATTTTCATTCAACTTTTAAGAGCCTAAATAATTACACTGCTGGCCATTAAAATTGCAACAACTAGAAAGAAGCGAGTTATCACAACCAGATTTATGGAACAGAATACAGATTATACACAGGTGTCAGGATTACTCGAGCAGCTCGGTATGATGTACAAAATATGAGGAAAATGGTAATGTGTGACTCCACCACTTGCAGCAATAATGGCTGCTACACGATGCAGCACTAAGAGGAAGAAACTTTGGATGTCTGTCTGTCATGCTGCTTCCAAACTTCATCTGTTGTGGCCGCTGACTTCCTGTGGCATACCAGTTGTCATCCGACCAAGGACCAAACGTTTTCGATGGATGAGACATCCGTTGAATGCACAGGCCAAGGAAGCAAATAGACTTGGTGGTCATCCAGGGACTGTCTGACGATGTATGCCATATGCATTTGCATATTGTCCTGTTGGTATAAGACCCCAGATTGACCCTGAACACAGGGAACAACAAATGCAACGGTNTATGCATTTGCATATTGTCCTGTTGGTATAAGACCCCAGATTGACCCTGAACACAGGGAACAACAAATGCAACGGTTGCTGGTCAGTATACCAGTGATGCAGACTAAGTGCGAGAGGTGATGGAATCCAATCGCACCCCATACCATAACTAAAGGTGCTGGATGGTGCACAATGCAGGACTTTGCCAGCGCATGCCACGGTGCTGCCAGACATGGGTGAGACCATCGTGGTGCTGCAAGCAAAAGTGGGATTTGTCCGAGAAGATAATGGCATGCCATTTGTTCCTCCAGGCCCAACGTTCCGCGCACCATTGCAGCCGCAGGCACCTGTGATGAGCAGTCGGTGGCAGCCGCAGTATTGGACATCTGGACAAGATACCCTGATGCTGCAGGCAGCGATGCACCATATGTGCAGACAGAGATTGACGTGCCACATGCCTGAACTCCTGAGTGAGTGCGTTTGATGCGGCTATACACTCCGTAATTGCCACGCACACCAGATGTCTGTCCTAGTGCTCGTTGGTGCAACAGAACCATTGGCTTCCTGCATATTGCACAGCCNTGCCACGCACACCAGATGTCTGTCCTAGTGCTCGTTGGTGCAACAGAACCATTGGCTTCCTGCATATTGCACAGCCCATCTCCCCTCTACCCACTGATCCAATATCCGCTTCACTGTGACTGCATTTATTCCAGCGCGAGAAACAATTTCATGGTACGATAATCCACAATCCCAATAAACCTCAATTCTTGTGCGGTTGTAATGTTTTTCAAAATGGCATGCTCTCTACATCTGTGCACACAAATAGTGGGGAAAAACAATGCCACTACCTCTCGGCAGCTCTCCGACCACTAACATACTGTTTATCAGCGTCGCCAATGGCGCACATGCTGCACCACTCAGCCGAACAACTATCACGTCATCGTAATCCCCCAATGTAGTGTCCTTCCAGTGCATTGTTCTTGGTGTTGAAATTTTNTTGCCACGCACACCAGATGTCTGTCCTAGTGCTCGTTGGTGCAACAGAACCATTGGCTTCCTGCATATTGCACAGCCTATCTCCCCTCTACCCACTGATCCAATATCCGCTTCACTGTGACTGCATTTATTCCAACGCGAGAAACAATTTCATGGTAGGATAATCCACAATCCCAATAAACCTCAATTCTTGTGCGGTTAAAGGCCAGAACCTGTTTGTATGGTTGTAATGTTTTT
This sequence comes from Clitarchus hookeri, assembly GCA_002778355.1. Lineage (NCBI taxonomy): Eukaryota > Metazoa > Arthropoda > Insecta > Phasmatodea > Phasmatidae > Clitarchus > Clitarchus hookeri. The sequence continues at coordinate 132,904 of NQII01002925.1, read as the reverse complement.
CAAAATGGCATGCTCTCTACATCTGTGCACACAAATAGTGGGGAAAAAAAACAATGCCACTACCTCTCGGCAGCTCTCCGACCACTAACATACTGTTTATCAGCGTCGCCAATGGCGCACATGCTGCGCCACTCAGCCGAACAACTATCACGTCATCGTAATCCCCCAATGTAGTGTCCTTCCGGTGCATTGTTCTTGGTGTTGCAATTTCAATGGCCAGCTTAAAAAATTTCCAGCGAAATGTGAACAATATGGGCACGTTTCTTATGAAGCAAACACAAACAAGTAGGTAACAAAATAAAAAAATTGCTTGTTAGGGAAGATGAGAACAATGCAGTGTACTATGTTCTATCGACAGAAAAATTATATTAAAACCCTACTGAATTCATTGATCTTAAAAACAATGTGGTGTGCACCAAAATACGTGCAACACTGTATGGTACATAAACACTAGCTGTCACATTGCAGATTTAAAATTCAAGTGTGGCCATGTGTAGAGGTCTCAAGGGAGGACGTTCATTAGTTATGGCAAATGCTTTTCAGGGAACTCCATCCTACCTCATATTTGTCACCTCACTACACTGCACTCCAGGGTAAAGGACAAGCCCTGCTCACAGAGCAGCAGGCTGGCTTCCTCAAGTGCCTCCTCTGCTCAAGTAAACATGCTCTGTCATGATCTTATAACCAAAAGTTGAAACCGACCATCCTGGGGACAAAATTATGTGCTACATTATTTAACGCTTTCAGAAACACTTTATTTTATTTCAGGTGTTGCAAATATGAAATTTTTCGTGTGTGCTGTACTTAAGTCAACACATGACTTGTTTAGCGTCTGGCTACAGTAATGTGAACCATTTACAGCCCAGAACAGTAGCATAGTCAACAGTCAGTCACCTGCAGGGAAGATGTCGTACATGGAGCCTTGTAGCGTACAGTACCAAACAAAACTAACCACCTTGTGAAGTACGTACACAATTAAACGACATCTGCTTTCCACAATGATGCAGAAGCCAAAGTTCCTCGCAGAGAATTGTTTAATTTGAGTACGGTCACAAGAATTGTTTGAAGAGTACAGCCACAGAACATTAATTTTTCTTCGTTATACTGAACGTAAAACTAAACACAAACTGGCCAGCCAATTGATTTTCCCCTGTTATTGACAGCCACACTTGAATTGTGGTGCAAGGTATACTGTTACAGTAAAAAAATTGTACACAAGACTGGACAAGCTGGCAGGTTTACTGTCCAACTAACAAATACCTATGCTGTCACAACTGCCAAGAACATAGCACACATTAGTAGGAACACATGTCGGGGTTCGAGTAGTTTTAGATAACACACACATTTAACATCTACACAAGCCAACACAAGGATTAACAATGAACACAAGTGCCTTCACCACAGTAAGAAAATAAAAACTGTAAAGTACATCACGGGTAGGAAATGACGTTTTTAAAGAGTTACTCTGTTTCTATCAAAAAACGTTGAACTACAGGAATATACAAAGATGTAAAAATGAACAAATTATAATTGGTTGCCTTATCTGTACCAGTAGTAAAACATCTGGCAACTTTTGTAACAAGACTACCTTTGAATAAACATACCTGTAGCACAAGTCAAGAGGAAATCATGACGGATATTAAAACAAGAAACTTGTGTGTGTAAACACAAGATAAATACTGTATTTTGCTAGTTAAGGGCGAACTGCACAGTTTATGGTTTCAAGTAAAAACACATACACAGGGAGAATGAATATGGTGCAAAGCAAGAGTCATGCATGCTGAAAGCATGGATGCACACACCCTCATGCCATACCCCCCCCTCCTACACGTACACAGTTTTAAGAGAGAGGGCTTAAAAATACCATCAACCTTTCTTCTATAAGTATTTTAATAGGTCATGCATTAATTAAATAATTTTACCTTCTCAAAGTTTGGCTAATGTGCACTTCAGAATGTCATTTTTAATCACTCAAGTTACTCGGCACACATCTAACAACTCTACACACACACACAAAGTTTCCTGTAGCATCTACTGCAAATTCTGACGCAAAAAAAAAAAGTGGTTTAATAAATTATACCTTTCATTTACGACAACCAACTTTTTTTTAAAACATCCACTTACCTTAAAATTGATTTAAAATATTTCAAGGTTATGTTGCACACAATGATTCGAATACATCCAGCATACATGAAAAGAATTTAATTTTAATTAAAATGCTATTATTTTGTTTATGTAACACGTAAAGTAACAGTTTTTTTATGGGGAGGGGGAAAATGCCTGTCAATGTAATACTAACGTTTAAAAGGGCAGAAGCACAATTACTCGCAGTCGTACTTGTCAACAGGTACACACACAAATAAGGACTATACATTTTTCATAGGGTCGCACGATCACGACGTTTCACTGGCTAGGCCAGCAACCTGCAACGTGTCACCCAATGAAGCTAGCCTAGCCAGCGAAATGTGATGAATGCGCAACCATACGAAAAATATCGTCCTTCATTGTGTGTGTGTGCCTGTTGACAAGTAATACACTGTGGGTACTTGTGCTTCTGTACTTTTACGCATTGTTGGTAGTTTAACGGCCTACATATGTTTTCTTATTACTGCAATAATTTTGAAAACTGCTTGAAATATTTCTTGGTGAAAATGTATCTGATAAGCAGAGGGTTAGGACTTATTTAGACTTTCGGTTTGGAAAGGATGTAGTCGAGTGGAAGGGGGAGGGATGTAATATTCTCATTGTGCAGGTGGAGGTCTACACTTTCAATTTTTGGGGGTTGAGTATGGAAGGGGGAGGGAAAGGAGGGAAGGAAGGAAGGAAGGATGCACTCTCTCATCATGTCTTATTCCTGCAACAAAAATACAACAATTTTTTTAAAGACATTTTAACAATTACTTGTTTATGCAATAAACACCATTTGACAAACTCTTTTCACTGTCAATGGTTTCAAATTATTTGCTTTAACGAACAAGTAGATCCTATCTCGATAAAATATTTGCACTCCACGCAGTATTCTATTACAACAAGTAGTCTTGCCCCCACTAGAGGGGCCCCACAATTATAACTGCTTCTTTTTGTGAAGGTGAGCTGTCTGCAACCAATTACTGTGCCGCTCTATAACCTTATCATTCCAACACATAAAGGTTGTACCAATAAGGCTCAAAGAGCCTTCTTTCATAGAGCGCACACATTCGTAGTAGGCATCCTGGATAAACTTATTATACTGCTTATGCCTTGCTACTACAAAAGAATCAAGCAAACTAAAATGTCTTGTCCTTCTAAGACAATGGTGAAGCTGGTAATTAAAATTTAAGTCTAACACTTACATTATGCAGAGCGTCAAAGTCCTGTTTCGTTATGTATCGGAGAGTCTTGCAACTGTAGAAACTGGAGGTTAAAAGTTTCAGTCTGTCAGTGTAAAGAACATTGCCACAGAGTAGTTTGTGAAAGGTACGATTCTGATTTTGTGTCCGACAGTTATTTCCATGGCTGTAAATTATGTGTATTATATAGTTACATTTTTTAAAGTTTGTAATTTAATAACTGACAGTGTGTCTGTTTTATGAGTTTGAAATGTTTTGACTTATTAAATATATCCTATGAAGTTTGTTGAATGGACGTAATTGAAGACCTACTTAGATGAAATTTGCATACCCTACTATTGATATCACTGATGAGAGCGTATATTTTTATACTAAAATTTATGAAACAGATGAGACTCTTACTTTAATAATCGAGACTTGATTTTGGACTCATTCAAGCGGAAAAATTGTCTGGTACAACCTTCCTTCCTTCAAGTAGCTGTAATTTCGCAGTGTAAATATATTGATTACAGAAAAGTTAAAAATATGTCCACTTTCGACCCGAATGACATACTTGCATACAGAATTTTTAATGCTGCTTGTACAGCAAATGTTGGTCATGCAGTTTTGCAACTGACTTTTTCCACAGTGTTGTTTGGTAAAAAAAACAACTCCGTATGGAAGGAGATAGGATCTACTTGTTCGTTAGATCAAATAACTTGGAACCATTGACAGTGAAGGCAGTTTGTCAAATGGTGTTTGTTGCATAAACAGTTTTTGTTAAAGTGTCTTAAAAAATAGTTGTATTTTTGTTGCAGGAATAAGACTAATCCATGGTCTGAATTCATAGAGTAACAATACTAAATAAATATTTATACAATTTTGACATTTCATTTTAGTATTAAAACATTCACAGGACAGTTTCATGTCAATTTGAGGGTTTTGGAGAGGGGGCGTGGGACAGCACAAAAAAGGAAGAGGGTGCAAAAAAGGGGGAGGGAGCAAAAGGGGGATGGAGAAAAAAGGTGATGGAGAAAAAAGGGGATGGAGAAAAAAGGGGGGAAGAAAAAGAGGGGATGGAGAAAAAGGGAGAGGGGGCAAAAAGAGGGAGTGTTGAAGGTGGAAGGGAGCAGGAGGGAGATCATGTCCACTTAACACGCATTCGGGAATCTGGATTCTCTCCTACAGAGGATACCATTTAAGGTATTCTGGCATTGTCGTACAAAGGCTGGTTATTTTTAGTACAAATTTTCTACATCACTGACATAAAATCTTGTTAACGGGTGTCCACGAGTAAGTTTATGTTGATGGATGATGCCTGCACCGTGATTAACGAATAACTTTAATCTCTGTAACCCCAAACGAGGAGAGACTGACACAGGTCACTGTAATATTGGGAAGACCACTTCTAGTTGTAAAACATGTCCTAATACATAGCTACCCTATTCAGGATTTCAAACATGTGTGACAGATGAAAAACATTTCTGGGAGTACCATCAAGGCGAACCAGGTTCAATCCCCAGCCGAGACACCGGATTTTCGCAAGTGGGAATCGTGCCAGATGATGCCGTTGCTCGGCGGGTTGTCTCGGGAATCTCCTGTTTCCCGCCACCCTTTCATTCCGGCACTGCTCCATACCCACCTCAATCACCCTCATCTGCTCTCGAGACCTCGCTGTTAAGAGCCGCCCAAATTTCTTCACTCATTTCTGGGCGTAGATGTTGACCAATACTTACCAACAGGACTTAATATGAATATCAACGTTGAATCACCAATGCCACTTCTGACAAACTTAGCATGATATGATCACACAGAACACACTCGCAGACAGAAATGTGCAGATGGTGAACTACATAAAATGGAAGGCAATATAAATAAAATAGTTATGTTACAAGGTGCCATGCCATAGCTGTTCATCAGTATCGTAACTTTTTCTTCCCTCACATATAATTTAAATTTCTTTGCCTACCACCTTTTCTTTGGCATTACTTCAGAATAGATAATACTGGCCGAGAGTTTTGCATTAATGATGCATACTATGAACGTGTATTTAGATTTGTATTGGTTTGAGTACCACAAAGGCAGTATTGCTGCTATAGTGATTGTAACCAACCAAAAACTCTCACACCTGAAAATTTCTTGCAATACCTAACAGGAAAACACTACATCCATCTTGCTAAACAAAATCTCAAAGTCTAAGCCTAAATTTGCAATGAAATGTGTAATCTTTATCCAAGCTGAATGAATGGCATTTGCCTTCTCTACCTCTATGCATACAAAAGAACAGTTTTGGGAGCATCAGTTTTTTTTTTAAATTATAAATAACAACACTTTTGTCTAGTTATTTGGACTATTGAAATAATTTTTTCTAAGTCTGTAATATGGAGGTACTAAGCTTTTCAGTAACTCCAAAATATTTGTACATTTAGCTACTTTAGTTGGCTTCACTTTAGTTGTGTTATTTTTGTTAAGGTACTGGCATCAAACAATTTATATTTTTAAATTTTGAATTCACCCATACACAATAAAAATTTAATAAAGAAATTACTATACGCAAGTGTCAGCAAAACAAAAAAATTATTTGGGTATCTGTGTTTACAAGACAGTCATCTGTTACGTCTAATATAAACAGTTAAAATTAAAAACTGTAAAAGAAAATAAAAACTGAACCAGTTTTATAACAACTCTTGATTACGACAGCAGAAGCAATTAGGATAGTTTCAAGTAATCCAATGCCTAAATGTAATTTTGTTTAGGAAAGGTTGAAGAGAGGGCAGATGCAAGAGCTGGCATTATAAGGATAGTTTTTAAGCTGTGTACTTCTCTTCTGGTACCATCAAGTTGTGCAGACAAGACAGGGTGGCACAGCACAAGTAGAAGAAACTAAAAGTTGTACCAATGCCATCAGCATAACTAGAAATTTGAAGTCTTTGTCTTAATAAAAATTGTGCCCTATCAACAATCACATTAAAAATTACAACTAAAAATCACTATAGAGCACAGCTGATTCTATTTTTCCCTGTTTGCAAAAATGTGACAAGAGTGTACTTCAAGCTCACAGCATTAAACTGATCACTAATCTTACTTTCCTGCATTCTAACCCAAGAAGGCTGAAGGGAACTGACAGTCGTAATACGCACCTTCCATACGAACTCGCCGCTGGAAGAGGAGTTGTCATCCTCGTTGGTGTCCTCAGACTCACTCTCCCAGTCTGGAGTGTAGCAATCCGGGTCCTCATCCCGGTTGCTGAAGGAGGTCGACATCATGTCATCGTCATCCTGGCTGCCATACGGCTGGCTGGGACTCTGGTACGATACTTCCTCCAGCTCTTCCCCTGGGCTGCACCGAGCCATCACGTTGCTCAGGTCGGACAGTGCCAGCACTGACGGCAGTTTCTTCCACGCCTCCTCCTCGGGAGATGGCATTGGCGCCTTCGTGCTCAGCAGCACCGCCTCGGGGCTCGGCTTGCTCCAGTCTCTCTCTTCGTGCAAGAACACCTCCATTTGTTTCCTGACCGTGCTTGAACTCGCCTCCTCTGTGCTCAATGGTTCCGAGATGCTGCTCTCCGTCGAAAAGCTGTCCTGCTGCCGCTTCTCTGGAGACAAGTAGCTCGAGTCATTAGAGTCTGAAGTCTCGACAACTTGATAATGCCCAGCAAAGTCCAACATCGAAGAAGCTAATTCCGACAGCTTCTGGTTGGCACCATCCGACGAGCACACGCTACCTTCCGACGACAACATTTCCACGTGTTCACTGTCCGAAGATGAAGGGATATCACTAATCTTGGGTGCTGCATCATTGGTTACATCCTGAGTGCACAATTCTTTTGAAGAAATGAAGCCCTTACGTTCGAGTTCTGAAATTATTTCAGCAGCTTCATTATTCGATGACCCTACATTAATTTCCTCAACACTATCGGACACCACATTTTCACGAATCTGAGAATCAACTGCTATATCTTCACAGCTCGCTGCTGATGTCTCTGGAGTCAAAAAATAATCTGACATGTTATCAGTGTTTGGTGTTTCAACATAGGCTGTGGAAGCAGGGGACACACAGCCCACATCTGGTGAAATACTATCAGGGGTGAAATTCTCATCGTTCCTGGGTGACTGTGTTGAATCAAACTCTAGAAGATTGCCATCGTCAAATTTACTACCACTGATCACAAATGTATCTGAATTTACTCCAATGTTTTCACCACTATCAGTGGAAGATATGCTTGGAGATGAATTAGGAACTGACAACATCCTTTTACTCTGTACGAAAGCCAAATGGGATTTTGGGGTGGGGCTCTCTAAGAGAACAGCTTTGTTGGTCTCCACATCAACCATCAACAGATCATCTTCTTCTGGACGCTTTGCAGTATCTTGGACGAGAACTGTAGTTGCACTATCAGCCTGAGGATCAAGGTCTTCCACCAACACACCACTGTGAGTTTCCTTGGCACAGCTGCTTTCTGTGTCGTCACTGCTGAGGCTGCAATTGGCCAGCGCTTCTCTGATATCATCTTCAAACTTCTTAAAGCCCAAGTTCTTGCCATCCTTGTCTTTGTTCAAGTCCAGAACAAACATGGGGCCTTCGTGCTCACCATCTGCCACCATGACAGTGTTGGACAGAAAGGGGGAAAACTGGTCGCTCAAAGTGGTCGTCAAGGAACTCATGCTCTCGCCTTCCTCCAATATGGGGGACAACGAAGCTGGATATGTGTTGTAATGGATCGTAACATCAGTTCTTTCTTCTTGTGGCAGGTCATCCTCCGAGTCTACCACCAGCTCCCCATCTCCATCATCCTCATTTTCATCCTCCTCATCTTCCGCCTCACTCCCCTCACTCTCGCTGCGCTGCAGACCACACGTCAACTTCTCTCGCAGCTCGTTGCGAATGGCTGTCACAAATTCCTCATCCAGACTAAAAGACACGTAACTGTTGTCGCTGTTATTTCCATCGTCGCCCTTGGAGCCAGTCGAGCTGGAACTTTTTGGGCTCAAACGGCACATAAGTTCATCATCATCATCATCAATCTGGTTAGCATGCAGCGTGTCGTCAATTGGAGGATGCAAATACCAGCCACTGCCTGCAGACGGGACTATATAGGTTTCATTCAAGAAAGATTCATTTTGCTGGTTTACTTCTTTGCTGGTGCAGTCATTTTCTAAACATAAGGATGATAGCTCTGTGTGCTTTTGCTCAGATACTATGAACGAGAGGATAAGAGAACTATCAACATCATCATTCTGGCTGTTTGTGGCCATTATCGTACCTTCCAGACTGTCCTCATTACTGTCGCAAAACTGCAGGCTCCTGTCATCTTGCTCTGATGACACTATCTGCACGGTGCTGTTAGAGTCCGACAGGAAAGTGCTACACACATCTTCACGTGACGACTGGCTTGCTGCACATTCCTCGTGCCCACACTGCTCTTCCTCCTCCTCGTCTCCTCGGCCCACGTACGCGAACCCTCCCCTGTTGAAAGTCTCCTCCAATTCAGCCTCAATATCTTCCAAGTGATATTTTTCATCACATGCATCCTCACAGCTTTCACTCAAGCTCCCCTTATCGCGAAAGCCAGAATCACTGCTTCTCTCGTCATCGGGTGTTGAATGCTTCGCGATGTCTAGGCCGAATTCATCATCCCCATCCTCGTCCAGCTGTGCACCCACTTCGCACCTGTTGATCTGATATTCTCCCTGAAAACTTTCCACATTTATCTTCACTCCAGGCATTGTGACATCATTCAGCATTGAGGGTACAAACCCATCTGGCCTCTCACCACCTTCCTTGCCCTCCCACAACTCTGCTCTGTCGAAAGGAGTGTCCCTGCAGTGACTGGATGCGATACTTACATCGTCACTGCGTGGGAAGTCGAACGCAGAGTCTTCCGTGCCAGAACTGTCGCATGTTTCTAGTCTCCCCTTTTCCCCCATTCGTGGTGACAGTGGACAAGCTGAAAATATCTGCTCTTTCACGTTGTGTACAATCTGAAAGTCTGAGGTCTGCACATTCTTGGCATCACATTCACCTGCAGCAACATCCTCATTGTTTGAAACATGGTCATCCACTTTCTTATGAATTTCTGTCGCATCCAACTGATATATTGGGCTGTTTTCCAGCATACCGTTCGAGGGGTAAAAGGCATCTGAATGATTATCATCAATTCTACAGGGAACTTGATTTTCAGAGATGAGAAATGTTTCGGAGGAACTGGTGTCGATGTACTCCGCATCACTAGTTGTAGGTTTACCTTCGTCGCACGGAACCATAGCAGTAATTTCTGTTTGCTGTACTTCACGACTGCAATGTGCCTCCGGGCTGTTCCTTCCTGAAGACACTGGTGTGGCTGCGATCAAATTCACACTTGGAAGCGTCAAGGCACTCTCTGCTAAGCTCAGTCGCTTCTGTTTGACACAGCTGCTGTTAGCATCTTCCTGTAATTCTAAACAACTTGTCAAAGAAGGCTGTACTTCCCCAGAAGCATTGAAATCGCAACCATTAGTGGATAAATCCAACGGGCTGTCACCTATAGGGCAAAGCCTAACAGCATTGTCATTTTGAACATCTTTAGAATTATTACTCACAACTGCACTAACAGGAAAAGTGGAGTCATCACCACCATCCTTTCCAATCTTCTCTTCAGGACAGGATACATGTTTGTTAACATCTGTGATTTCAGTCTTTATAGGCAACTGGGTTTTCTGACTTGGGTAGATATTTTCAGTGTTCGATATCAACTCTGAAACATGTTCAACATTCTGCTGTTCTTTCTTTAAGGCATCTACCCTACGGCATTCATCATTTAAACAAAGTCCTACTTTGCCTTCATTCTGAACAGTTTCGCTACAATGATTTATCTTAGGCATATTGGAAATATTACAAGGCGACTTTTCTGTTTCTAATAAATCAAAATTAATCCCTTGGGTATTATTATCATCACGTGATGGACTTTCACTCTTGCAATCTTGTTCATTTCCCATGTATTTATCCCATGGATCGATAGAATAATCCACATTTGTAATGAAATCTGCTTCATCATTGCAGTTCTGCAAGTTATTCTTTGCAACAAAATCCAAGCTAGAAAACATTCTGTTCTGATCCACAAATGTAGTTTTTAGCCCTTTAAAATAATCTAGCATGTAATCTTCACACGGGCCTAATATAACTGATGCTTTGTTGTGATTATCTGGTAAAGCTTCAGATTCCTCTACTACAAAACGGTTTTCTTGTTCACATGTATTCATCATCGGCACTGTCTCACTACCAACGTTCTTAAATTCTAGTGGCCGAGGTGTTACATCACATGATGTCTCCGAATCTGCTACAAAACTGCAAAGTGAGCTTTCTACTTGAACTTTGTTCGACTTACTTCCACTTCCAGTGTCTGTCGCACTCATTTCCAGATTTGGTAAACCCTCCGTTGGGAATGGCAAAACAATTGAATCTCTGTTGCAGGCAAAGCCATTTGCCCTGTCTGGCCTTGGCATTGGTGTACTTGTTACAAACTGACCTGAACCAAACAATGCATTTCCCTTTCTCAACACTACTGGACTTATGTTTGAAGTATGATCACCTGGCGATACATCCAATGTAGTGTTTGACACAGAAGTTTCATCAGTTTCTTGAACTGCTGAAGTGAGATTGCACTCGTCACTTAGTTTGTCTTTTGTTTTGGGAGCAACATGTGATGTAACAACACCTTCAAATTTGTTATTGTGATTATCATATGCTTCATTTGTTTCCTCACTGTCCAAAACAATAGTATCACTGTTCAAACTGTAACTACACATAGGGACTTTATTAAAACTATCAGGCACTTCATTTAATACTTTCAAGTCTAAAACACTAGTCTTGCTTAAATTATCAATAGTAACTTGTCCTGCACCCGTCTGAGATTCTGCGTTTATAAATTTTGCATTTTGAGATATTTTGTCCGAGGCATCAAAGGATAAAAAATAATTTTTATGTTTTGAGGCATTTGAGCTACAATTTTCACTAACATCTTTCTTCACGAGTGGTGATTCTTCTGTGGGTGAAAAATTCAACAAGGTTTCTTCAGAACAGCTTGCATATTGGTCTAGTAAGCCAATGTCTCTCGGCCTCAAACTGCAAGATTCATCCTTGGCAGAGAGTTCTCGCTCCTTCGACACTGCACGCAACTTCTCGAGCATATCCTCAAACTCCTTGCTGAGTACTGCTCCGTGGATATTGCTATCACTGCCGTATGTTATACCAGAGGAAGCAGCCAGCACCCTGGTCGGGAAACTCCTCTGCCTCGTCAAGGAATTTCTGTGGTAAGAGCTCCTCTCGAAGCTCCAGGTCAGCGATGGAGTGTCGGAATCACTTCCATCACTACATTCTATGTGAGTGAGCACCATCAAGTCGGCAACGCTCTTCGACTTCTCCTTCACTTTTTTGGTGAACTCGCCTTGTTCCACCCTCTTCCTCCAAGTCTCATCCTCTGTGTCTGTGCCCGAGTCCGTGCCTCTGCTAACCCTGCGGTGCAGATCTAGCAGGCTGTCATCCTGGAGGCTGTCCGGCTGGAACATCTCCTCTATGAACCCGTCGACGCTGGGTTGGCAGGTGGTTTTGCCAAGCCTGAAGTCTAAGACCACGTTCTGATCGGTGATCACTGCTTGCTTGGCAGGAGTCGAGTGATTCGAGGCACACTTGCTTGATGCATCAGAGGACGATGACGACGTTTTCTCTAACGCCAAAGCATCATCAAGATCTCTAATTGCTTCTGAAATCTTACGCACAAACTTTGCATCTTCTTCATTAGTGGTACTCACACCCTTCAACCACGAGTCAAACTCCTGTTCCGAAGCGGTTTCTATTTCTGCACTCTCTTCCTTAGTTTCTGCTGGCTGCACATCGACTTCTTCAGGAAGGCTATCAGTCTCTTCAAGCTTACGAGCATCAGACAGTCCTTCACTCAAATCGTCTATGGAACCTCGCAAGTTTTGCAAACTTGGAGACTTGTGGCTGCTGTGGATGCTCGGAAGGAAGAACTCGCCACCTGTGCTGCTCGACAAAGATGGCTGTGGGGAAGTGGTCAGCGGTGTCGCACTGCCCAGGTTCTCCGAATCCCGTCTGGACGAGCTCTGGACGGACGCCTGGTCGACGAAGTCGGGCAATAAGGCATCTGCACTCCTGAACTTGCCGAGCATCAGCTCCTGGTGGCCGGTCAACATTTCAGAGTCCTTCACAGGCGACTGAATAGCAGACATGCTCATCTGTATGGTCACGTGATTGTCTGTCTTGGGGATGGTGTTGGGCTTGAAGAGCTCCCAGCGCCGCTCAAAGTCCTCGTCTGTGCTGAGACTGGAGTTGTCTCCATCCTGCTTGTGGCGCTCCCGGCTGGCGTACAGATGGTTGAGCATGCGCAGGACTTGTCCCAAGGCAGGTCTCTGTGGCCCCGGGTTCCAGCACTGTTTCATCACCTGATACCTACACACAGTGCCAATCAAGTTTTCATAATCTCGTCAGGTTATGTTTATACCAAAGTCTAAGTAAACAGACATTAGAATGTGTGTGTGTACCATAGATACATACATATGTGCACTGTACGCACAACCTCAGTTTACCAACTTTACCAATACAGTCATTAAACGTCCTGCCCTTTTATAAGTATTAAAACTGTAAAAACTTAGTATGTCTGCTTAAAATAGTGAAATAACAAAAAATAGAAAAACATATTGAGTATAGAATTTGTGACTTTACTTACATAAAATCTGGTTGGAGAACAAACAGTAAAACTCTATGGGACTGTACTTATTAGAACTGCCACTAATCAAATAAATGTCATGTTTTAAGTACCTTGGTCACCTATTCCAACCAAAACTCACAAAAATAATACTGAAGTTTTATGAATGGTTCAAAATTCACTGGGTCAATCAAAGTTTGTTGTTTCTGATAAATATTTACAGTTACATTTTCAGGTGCTATGAACGAATTACAGTTATGGTGCGTATACCAAAAGATAAGGCAAACTGATGCAATGCACAACAAGAGGTACAAGAGAACACACACACACTTTGTAAATGCATGCCATACAAGAAATTTGAACTTTTTAGTCACTATTTTTAGTGAATTTTACTGCCTAGTCTTTAAGTTATGAAATCTGATAACTCTTCTTTATGCAGAGAAAAACAATATAGGTATGCCATTAATTACATGCTTAATATTGATAAAAGTATAAAACATAAATATTGTTTTACAACTATTTAACACAACCCTGAGTAACCCAGATTAATTACTACAGAGATGTTTAAAATCAAACTGGCAAATTTTGTCTCACAGAAACTGGACTCAGTATGTAAATAAATTTTCATTTTACAAAAATTCTAAATTAGGGAAAGGAAAATTTTGTTGTTCTGAAATGTTAAATTTTTTTTTCTGAAACTTAAAAAATTGTGTTTTTATTTTTGTATTTTGACTTAACTAACACTTCAACTTTTTAAAAAATAAAATTCATAAGATATACATATTAAGACACAGTATACAACAATTTTAACAAAAAAGGAAACTCTTTCAACAAGCCTTTACTGAAGTAAATACGGAACAGCTGTGAAAGTGTGACAACAATAGACGACATAGTGAAAATTGTATACAAGACCTGATACAATTCTTTCCCCGAGACTGTATCAGAATATTCAATGTTCCTTGGCACAGTATCTTCACCGTTTAATGTGGCAAGTTTGTGTATCTGAGAATATCCACAATTCTAGCTTAAATTAGAGATAATACACTGATACATAATGAAAATTTATTTCATAAAACTGTTAGACACATTACATTTTCGAGTTCTGGCATAATAAAATAGCTGCCAAAATAATGGTTTATTAATTTTTGGGAAAAGGTGGGGTTTTTTTATTTTCAAGTTTGGCATTCAAAACCAGCTTACTTTATGAAAAGTCATACTTTTGCAGTAGTCTTACCCTTTGAGAAGTCATACTTTCATAATCTTCTTATATTCAAGTAATTGTATTATTTTGGTTGTCTCAAATACTGGCAAAAAAACTAATGTTTATGATACGAAAAATGTGTGAAATAATATACTGAACGTAAAATTACATTTCTTTGTAGTGTGAATCTGCAAAAAAAAATTTCATATACTGCTACTTACAAATTTTTTAGTCTCCATACACAATAAAATATTTTTTGTGANCCCCCCCCCTCTTTTTTTTTTTCCACAAAAGTTTTTCCCCCTCAGAATTTCATGCAAATCTGCAAATATTTCATAATCGTGAAATTTCCCATTCTCTAGGGATGAAACGTGCAAAACTGACGCAGTTCTACTTCAGAGGATAAACTCATCACCCCCCTCCCGCCAAATGAAAGGAAATTCAAACATGCCAAGCTACAAATTGTGTACGTCGATGCACCATGGAAACTGAAGTAGGATATGAACTCGGATGCTAACATTCCAACTTTGAGGTGTGTGGTTCCTATCAGTTTGGCATCATCTACCCCAACATACTCATATGGGTTCAGGGTATTCCTACGATGCTCCTGTTCCTTCCACAGTTTTCACATAGCCACATCACTGCTCCATTTCATCTCACATCCCACATTCAAGTAGAGGATCAATTCCACTAGGCAGCAACTTCCTACTCGTCGCTGACCCCATCTTGGCCACGAGCAACATGCAGTTACCGTCTTTGAATCAAATGTGTTCATAAGGTGAATGCATGAAGGTTTGGCAGTCAGTGTAGTCGCGCAGTAAAAGTCTTGGGTCAGATGCTGATTGTCCAATAACCACACAAATTACTTTCTTTTTTCTTCTCTTTTCTGCATCAAACAGACTTTCCAATGTTGCAAGTGTCATGCCCACCCTTTCTTTATTCAAAACATAGGCACACTATGCCTTCAGTAGTCACTACATGTGTTTAGTGTTGTTCGTCTTTTCCTCACCATGTGCATGGTGTGTTTTGAGACATGTCTTTAATTAATAGTTTTTTTAATGTCGTAGCCCTTTAAAATTTGCATTCTCTTTCACTGTACGAAATTAGAATGAAAATATAAGCTATTAAATATATTTTAGCTGTGTCTCAAATATTTAATAAACTTGCAGAGATTTCAATGAATAATTACACCTTTTATTTACTCTTTAGTTTACAATTACTGCAATCACTGAATTCATAATTTTCCAATCCTACTTACACAGTCTGACCAGGAATCAAAAGTAAAATTATAAAGGGCCGCTTTTAGGGAAACGTTGCAACCAGCATTCAAAGTTGAATGCACAGCTTGCATCCTATTGTCAACTAAACTGTGACGCACTGGTGGAATATAAGCAGCAGCTCAAATTAGTTTCCATGGCCCATAGAATATGGCACGTGCACTAAAAAGATGAACTGTTTACACATGCAGACTTCATGTTTCCACAAAGGCAGGCCACTCTCTAACTTTCTGTGACTAAATTCATATTCATTTTAATCTTATCACACACTCGCACTCTATGCATTTTAAACTGTGAAAAACTTACTCTTCAAAATTTAAATAAAATAATCTCTATTGAAATATTGATGTTTTTTGGTTTTCTAAATACCTGCAGATACAGTATTTAAAAAATAATGGCGTGTGTGATTTACCATACGTTAAAAATACTTGCGACAAACTAAATTAGTGAACTAACAATTGTCTATCAACCCAGGGGGGGCAACGTCCCTGCTGGAGAATTACGGCTGATGGTACTCACAGGTTGTGCCTGTGTGGGCTCGGCAGGGTTGGCACGGAGAGCCGGTAAGAGCCCTCCACCAGCACCTTGACGATGACCTCGTCGTCTGACAGCTCAGCGTAGGGCAGCTTCCCGAACTGACAGATCTCCCACAGCAACACGCCCAGGGTCCACACGTTGGCGCTAGCAGTCACCTGGCCACACCCACATAGCATTACACACATCCCACAACCTGCCAAGAGGCACCATCTCCCTTCCCAGCTGGCAACCTGCTGCAGATTGGCTGCGGCTGCTAAGCTGTTGGGAAAGCCCTCTCTACTATCAACTCTTCCACCTGTTTTGTCTCTTGCACACACATGACGTGAGATTAACATTGCCATGAAACAGATTATAGGCTGTTCATGATTGACTGAGCAATTTTAAAAGCAGTATTTAGAAGCAACTTTTTCTTCTCATTTCATATCTTACCGCCATACATAAAATTAACATAGCCATGGCCAGATCACTTTATTCATACGCCATCCAAATGAAACTGTGGAATTGTTATGAATATATGTAAATGCATTACTAATATGCAAATTTATACTTTAATATGTATAAAACAGAAACTGCTAACTTTACTAGTCATAAATTGAAACATGTGCTTGCATTACAAGGTTAAGTCTTAAGAACTATTTTAATTCACTGACAACTTAACTAGAAGTTTGCATACCAATATGTTTTGGGACACAAGTGTAGTTATGGACAGTAATATTTTTCAAGGGTTTGTTTCCAAGGTGGTCACTACCATGAAGAGCCTTAAGTTTTATTCATGTACTGTTCGAGTGAAACTGAGAACTTGGCTGGACGTTACTAATAAGCAAATTCTAATTCATTTACATCAACAGAAAGCATTTCAGAACGGAATCACTTTTCACACACCACAGCCACCTTTATCAGGAGCATGAGAGTCAGCACATCCCTTAAAATTTAAATACATGCATTTATTAGCAGGCAATTGTTTGAAAGGTTGATTTCAGAACTGCTCTGTTCACCGAGGATCAACTACATACAGTTGGTTGAGAAATCACATTTGAAAATAATAGTTCGCACTGCACATTACTGGATACATGTTAACACAAACGCTGAACGATATTAAGTAATATCTGCGGTCAACTATGAAAATTTACGTGATGTCTTTACATCTTAATAAGAGTGAAAGGTTTGAAACGGTGGCAGTGAACAGGATGCCTTTCTGTATTACATAATAGTAACAAGGCTAAAATACTGGTCACTCGGACTCGGCCCACAGCAGTGTCTACCTTCAAGTGCAGTGGGTGAAACAAATGCGTTTAGCAGGGCTTAAAATATTTTGATTAAAATCACGATAAATACAGCCTGTCCTGCTCATCTATTAAAATGGTCACAAAAAAGGAACATGAAAAACAAATGTGCTCTATGACAGAGAGTGAAATCCTATGCCAGAGACTGGGCGTACGTGGAGGAGACTTAAGCTGGTACCGAGAACAGCCAGCCGTCCACCTAAGAGACAAATCTATCGTTCCAGGGCCAGCCTCAAGTACTCGTGATGGTGAATGAAAAATGAGTGAGTTAGGAATGACTCCGAAAAACCCCTCCACGTCAAAGCAATGTCCAACACAAACACAAGTGAGAACAGATGTCTTAATTTAAACCAGTAGAGGCCTAGGATACAACTGAGAGCGACTGAAACAGAGGCTAGTTAGCAAGAAAAATGTGTAACACACAAACATGTGGTATAAAGAATTTATACTGACCAGTGCTTGTCATGCTCTAGGAAAAGAATACCCTTAATACAGATTTTGTACAGGAAGTAATGTTCAAAACTCGCTACCTCCAACATATGACATTCTCTTCTACGAATGACTCAATGAAAACCAAATTCCTTCTGGGAAAATGGCTGTTTAAGGCAAGTCGCAATTCTCTCCTCTCCAAAATTCCCAGTTTGATTTCCAGAGTTGGCAGAGGACTAGAATTTTCAACTAGGATCATCACGAGGTTTCATATATTTCTGGTGATTCACACAAGCATTCTTGGTCAAAACAGACATCCATGTTCACTTATCATACACTTACTAACTTGAAATTCACAGTAATTTCAAAACAGCAGAATCAGATTCCTTTGAACCAATTTGATATGAATGTCATCGAGATTCGCAAAAAATTTGAATAGTTAAAATTTTAAGGGGATTAAGTAGAACTTAGTACTGCCACAAAAATTACATACTGTACACACAACTAACCCTCTTATTTTCAACCAATAAATTATAAAAACATTTCATACACATACATTATCACTTTAATGTACAGAACCAAAGTAGGTAGTGTTCAGCAAGTTCATGTTGTTATGACATTCACATGCAAAATGATTACAAAGGCACTTCACTAACACGAGTCAGGCTGCTGATGTGCATAACAATGCATGCATACTCAGTAGAAAATATCTTAATACAGTAGCCATTAATTTAATAACAAAATAAAATAAAAGAATACTGTATCTATTGTGTTATGACTGACAAGGGTAAATTGTAAATCTAGATTAACAACAGCTGGATATGCAACACATATTTTGTGTAGATGTTAGTTAAAAAAAAAATTGAGTGACTATTCAGTGATGGTAGCTGGCCAGAGCAGAGGGGCCGTGGGTGAGCTAAGTTACCTCCTTGGTCACGATGGTGGTGTCCGTGCAGTGCAGCGTCTCGGGGGCACACCAGCGTATTGGCAGAGCTACGTCTCCTGCGCAGTAGTACTCCTCCTGTGCAAGAACACCCAGTCGAGTTGCTGCTACACACGCACAGGGAATATGGGGCACAGTGCACATGCCAAATATGTATTATGCAGTAACCACCTTGTGGCCTCAAAGTGAAAACAACAAAAATAAAACTGTCGTAAACCATGTGATTTGAACTGAAGGGTAGTAAAATTGTTTATGTAAATGAGAGCTTTGAAATTTTACTATATTTATTCTGACCCCAGGTTTTAATATAACGACAATATTTTTAAGTAACTTGAATTATTTTTTTTTAACAGCAAGCATTATTTTTGAAAAACAGAGAAATGTCCAACTCACTTTACGGTTATTTGAACTTTGACTGTTCTGACAGCAGTTCATGAGGAACTCCTGGGGACTTGCACAGAGGACAATAATCACTCTACCTCTTCTTTGGTCCATAATTACCTCCTCCCTTCCCAAACCCATCACTGCCCCCCTCGCAGCTCTCACCTTGTACGTCTCGATACCAATGCCGTAGTCTCCGATCTTGACCGCGAGGTTGGGCGCAACCAGGCAGTTGCGAGCTGCCAGGTCCCTGCCAACAAACAACAGTTCATCAGGAGAACTGCTACTTGTATCTACCTCCACTGCAGCTATTCCACACAGACAAAAACACTGGGTAACATTTCCCCAACACAATTTTACGAGTTTTGTGTTTCTACTTGGTCACTGGTTTTCCACACGTAGTTAAAGAATTTTGTGCACTAAATAACACACAAACTGTTTATAATAATTACTCATGCTTTTACAACATTAAGGTGCTAATATTTACAAGGAAATATGATCAACATATCTGTGTAACAAACTAACAAAGTTAAGTTTGAGGTCCAGAATAAAAGAACTATCAAATTCCATACACATACTTTTTTCCTTCATTTTTATGCCAAACTTTTTGCTACATTAAAAATATTTTCTGGGAGAAAAATTTCTTTAAATATGGACTGTCGTACTGCTTTCAAAATTTTTTACTGTTAACACTGTACGAGTACTTTTTAAAGTAAGTTGTAACGTGGCAGCTGGCACAAGTGCCGACGAAGTTGCAGCTTGGTTTTGCTCAATCGGTCGAAACATGAAACTTAAAAAACGTGCCAAATAAATATAGGAAATAAATTTAAGTCTCGGATTTGTTACTTTGCTTTTATTTATCATTTAAATGCAACAGTTCACATTTCATCTTCAAATATGCAGAGTCACGAACAGTTAATTTCACCAGACAAAATAAATGAAGAGCAGCGCCGCAGTAGTTTAAGTATTAACCACGTCACTTAAAACTTGCATCGCAAGAGGAAATTACACAGGCAGCTACCTCCCACACCGGCGGAGATATAAAAGAGCAGGATAAAGTTTGCCGGTGTGGAGGTTATTTGCCACGTTCGACGTGTCTTCTTCGGTAGCTGGATATCTACTGATTCCCGTTGGCTTGCTGTGCTAGCGGACGGTAGGCACACAGGGTATTAGTCGCCCATTCCTACCCCCACTCCTTGCCCCAGGGTGCCAGAAATGTTACCAAATAAGGGCATGGTATGGGCCGGGCAACCACTCTCCACGCCAGCCAAACTGCATCTTAGTAAAAGATATTCAATTATTCTAGAACAAAAGCTGTCAACTGCAGTTGGAAAGATTCTATCTTCTAATGCTGACGCGTAACAAAAACTAAGATTTCCTTAAAAGCAAACGTACGAGTGATAAACATAACTACCACTGCTTTAATTTTGAATCCCGATAAAATATTACAAAACCTGCAAAACAAAAGAAAATTAATCAAGTGTCCCGATCATTATTATAACTGCGTCGTAACAAAGTACAGAAATGAGTACTGAATTATGGCTTGAGTAGTAAGCACACATAGAAAATGGCACAAAAATTGTTTTCACACTATGCATAGAATACTGTAGAACTAATGCTTGCTGCAGTGTTTTGGTTACAACGATCCAAAACCAAGATGAAAGGACTATTGGGCACTGTTTAGCTGAAGAACTGCGCAGTGTGCTAAAATTAACATTTTTGTCTGTAATGGGCTGTTCATGGTTCATTGTGTACCAAAGGTCTGCTTTTTTTCTTAATTTGTATCATTCCATCACACGTAAAATTAACATTGCAATGAGTTTGATCGAGTTTGATCACTTTATTTATGCAGCAGTGAAGTGAAACTATGGAACTATTAGAAACATAAATATGCTATTAATATGCAAATTTTTTCTCCTATATATATATATATAAACAAAACACCAAAATTATTTGTTATAAATTTTAACATTACATTTGTAGGTCGAGACATAGAACTACTTTACTTAATTTGCAGCCAACTGAACTGAACAGCCCACAACAAACAGATCAAGGCACGAATCCCATAGCTGTTGTACAGCGAGGACTTGGCAACCAAGCACTTCACTATTTGTGGAAGGTTCCACACTGAAGGTGCACAGAGAGAAAAGAAGCAGTCGGTAAAGTATGTTCTGCAGTACTGACGTGTGCACGAATCCCTTGTCATGCATGTGGTGCAGTCCAGCTGCGATGTTGCAGGCCATGAGCAAGGTGACTCCTTGCTGGTGCAGAGCGTCTGCCGTTGCTACATTCGTAGTGAGGAAGCTCTTCAGGTCTCCCTGTACCAACACACAGCCACCAACACTCAGGTAACACTACAATATGCAGTCTGAAGTTGCTTACAAATGCTGGTCATTTTAAGGTATGCTTAGCAATATTTATTTTACATGAAATCACAAACTGCTAAAAATAAAAAAACATGGAAAAAATGTTCCATTTTAAGCTATTTTTAAAAAAAATTGTGGAAAATTTTATAGCATGATTTTAAAGGTTTCTTGAAGTAACTCATATAATTTAAATGTGGATTATTTCATTTCAGTACCCAAGTTTAGTTTCTAATATTTGTATGTCCCAAAAACATTGACATTGCAATTCTGACATGCCATTATGCAAAAAATAAGCAGTAAAAATTATTTTACGTGAGGGAATAGTACATGCAAGTCACGTCTACACGCTGAACAGTATTTCGTACAAATACAAAATAATGAATTTTTTAGTGACAAGCACCCTTAAGAAACAAGATTACATTTCCTAACAAAATGGAAATACTGGTGCTGTTGAATGATTTCCAATGAAAGCCTCCATATTTAATCATCAAATTAACTATAAACCTATCCTAACCAACTAGCAATGTCGTAAAAGATGGTTACTCCTGTGGCTAAGCAAGCCAGGCATCCAAAATTCACTAGTTCCCATAAACCTAAACCACAATTTTTCATTAAGCTGACAGTGTATTCATATATAAAATGTAACAACTGTTACTGTTTAGTAATGTTGCAAATTGGATAATTCAATTGCAAATGGCATACCATCCCCAACCATGTTAAAAGTATTTAAAATATATGTTAAGTTAGACTGAACACAAGCAGAACTAAATTAAGTAAAGTATCACACTCGCTGACACACATGCACGCACACACACACATTAACTGAGGAATTTACCGTACTACTGCGGCAAAATGTATGAGAAAACCAAACACATGTAGATAATGAAACAAGGGAAGTGCATGGAAGGGGAAGGAAGAGTTGAAAAGAGAGAAACTGGGAAGGGACAAAGTAGAAAAAAGGGAGGGGGTGATGTGAGTAACCAACTGAGTGACCAACTAACAGTGTGAGTGACTAAATAAGCACGTGTGTGAGGGAGGGTAAAAGAATACACAATAGTGAGATTAAGTAAATAAATAAAGAGCAAGTATGAAGACAAGCCTGCAATATTATGGGCATAAAAAACACTGTGTACGGTAGAGATGCTAGTATGACTGTGAAATGGCGTGTAAGTAACTGCTTGAGAAAGAATGCAATCATTAGGATTATAAGATTTTTGAACGAATAGTGCAACGGGGGTGAATGACCAGATGGAGATTTTTGGATATTCGCCATTGCTATGTAGATGTTTGTCATGGAAAAACAAGACGGGAACAGATAGCAGTTCCCAAAACATTGTATTCTGTTGTGCCTGGGAAAACAACAGTGTTTGTGCAAAGTCTTGTTTTTCCATGACAAACATCTGCATCGCAACGACGAATGCCCAAAAAACTCCATCTAGGGATTTTAAGAGTTTCTGTGTGATTACAAGCACGTGTTTGCGGAAAATATAAATTTGCAAGGGTGAGGAAAACTGCCATAAGAGAGAGAGAGATGGAAAGAGAGAGAGATGGAAAGAAAGAGGGAGGGAAAGAAAGAGGGAGGGAAAGAAAGAGGGAGGGAAAGAAAGAGGGAGGGAATGAAAGAGGGAAAGAGGGAAAGAGAGAAAGAAAGAGGGAGGGAAAGAAAAAGGGCGGGAAAGAAAGAGACAGAAAGAAAGTGAGAGAAAGAAAGAGAGAAAGAGAGAGAGCAAGAGAGAGAGCAAGAGAGATAAAGAGAGGAAGCATTAGCAAGAAAGTGAGTATGGAGAAAGAGGAGGGTAGGTTTGTAGGCAAGGGATAAGATTTCAATACTGATGTGAGAGTGCATGAGAATGGGAGTGTATTAAAGTGTGTAAGAGAAGGATGGTGAGAGTGCAACAACATGAGAAGACTCACCCCAGGGCAGGACTCTAGCAGCACAAGGAAGGGGTCGGTCTCGAGGCAGCGGCCCACAAGCCTTAGGATGTTGGGATGCTTGAGGTCACGGTACGGCTTCACCTCGTGCAGGAAGTACATCTGGTCAGTGGCAGTGGCATCCTCAAGGAGGATCTTCACCACCACTGTTGTTGTCTGGCCAGGCACTATGCCATGTGCCTCGCCCTCTACCACCTATTGGAAAAACCACACAACACAACTGCAGCCCTGGAGCTATCCTCTTTCAAAAAGTTATCCATGTGATGACATACTTAAATGCAGAGCTCGTGGCCACAAGTTTTGTACATCTCTCTCTGGTGTATATTAGTTGTGTCCCATATGGATTTGTTTAATAAAGATGAAGCTACAGTTATAATACATGCAATTTTCAAAAAATAACTGTTAACTACATTAATATCCCTGGAATACTACGAACAGCCGAAATTGAACTGAAGGAAAATATGTCACTTATATGGCCATTTACACATTTTGTGTATACCTACGTTTTGATAAAAAAATATTTTGCAAACTGCTGGCTACCTACAGATGTGTTTACAACAGGTAAGCAATCAACACATAAATGTAATTTAAAATTAAGTTTAAAGCATTGAAAATATTAATATGATTTCAAAATGTGTGTACTGCTATCACAGATTAGGGCTAATGGGACATCTTTCTGGCTCTAATATACGTTACAACAGGACAAGACGAATCTTCCAATAGCAGAATTCCAGGAGGCATTCTCCACAAAATTGCCGGACTCTCCATGCAATCCTATTCTGATAGAAGCAAAATAGTGATAAATCACTTACATATGTATTTGTGGCCTGATTAATGCTACGGTGGCTCTTGGAAATAGTGCACACACATTCTTGTTTCCCAATTGTTTTTTGGAAGTGTGTTCCTCATGAACAATGGATACTTGGTAGGTTCTCACATACTCCTGTTTCCCCACGGTCGGATTCCACCGCTGCCCTGTCCGAGTGTCCAATTAAAATTCTCTTTTAAGGGAATGAAGGACACCTTCAGGTCCCAGGTCATAAACCAGTCACCAGTTGGTGGTATTTTATATGGCGCACCTGTCACTCCACATTTATATACGGATACTTGGTATAGACTGTTCATGGTTAATAGAGCACTTTTGAAATCAACCTTCAAGAGATGTCACTGCTCCTAACTGCATGTATCTTAATGGGCACACAGTGGCATGTGCTCAGTAAAGTTGGTAATGACGTGAGGTAATGTAGTTCCAACTCTTAACTTCGCACCAAAATTGTTGGTTAAATATTTGTGATTACTATTTTTTTGTGGATGCACATAAAAGTAATTTTAAAAATTTTTAAATTTTATAATATTTAATTTTACAATTTCAATTCAACACCACATGAGTAAAGTTGTTAGGCCCCTTATGGTGGAAGAACATACAATATACATACGAGTAGATCTTATGCAGGGCTTTCAAAAGTGCTCAGTTGATCACGAACAACCTGCAACTGCAGTGTTCGCTATAATGTTGGCAATTTATAATTCACCGACATGGCACCACTCGCACAAATACAGTATAGCCAACTTGGTACAAAGCATGCCCGTACAAGGGAGTGAGGTTCACGGTGA
>NQII01002925.1:91293-107916 GCA_002778355.1 Clitarchus hookeri | reverse complement strand
GGGGTTGTGATAAGAGCTCGGCGCAGACTGCTGCGGGCGACTCGTGGCCGCCTAATGAGCGTGGCGTGCACAAGTGTGTTGCGAGGGCTCATTAGCGGTGGCAGACTGGGGTGTCCCCCGCCCGGGAGAGCGAGACAACTCACCCGCCCGAACCAGCCTCGGCCCAGCTCCCGCACGTACTTCATCTGGTGTCGCGGGAAGTTGGTGTGCGGCGCCTCTGCAACACACGACACGCGCCTCGTCAGTCCGCCACCCGTCGTCAACACACACCACACAGCATGTCTCGCACGAGGCACACCTGTTCCTACCACACCTGCAAAATAACTTGCATGCTAATTAATCGTGTCGTAGAAGCAGTTTAGGAAATCTGATAATTGTATACAGCCAAAAATATGAAATTAAAAATATGCTACGTTGGAATCTTCGAGTTAATACAGGACAGAGAAGATAAATCGAAGGAGAAAACGGAGAGGAGAGGAGGAGAGAAAACGGAAGAGAGCAAAAAAGGAAGAGAGAAAAAAGGAAGAGAGAGAAAGAAAGAGGGAGATATAGAGAAATAAAAAAGGCAGAGAGAAAGCAAAGAAGGCAGAGAGACTGAGCAAAAAAGGCAAAGAGAGAGAAAAAGACAAAAAACAGAAAAGGAGAAAAAGGGGGAAAAATAAAGAGGGAGAAAGGAGAAAATAAAAAGAGAAAATAGAGAAGAAAACGGAGAAAATGGAGAGAGCAAAGAGAAAATATAGAGAAAAGGAGAAAAAAAGAGAGCGGGAGATTAGGAGAAAAAAAGAGGGAAAAAATAAAGGTAAGGAAGAAAATAGAGAAAAAGGAGAAAATAAATAAAAATGAGAATTGTGAAGAGCAAACGGAGAAGTGAGAGAGAGAGAGGAAAAGGGAGTGTCGAAAAGGAAAAGAAGATAGAGGGAGGGAGAGCACGCAAAATTGTATTCAAAACATTTCACGGTACTTCAGAACAAACTGCGCGGACGTATAAATTTAGCTGGAGGACCAACGCTAAACGGGAAATACCATCGCCTTGGAGAGATTCGTCAATGTGCGCCACCTCTCTTCGAAATGCTGTGATGATTTCTGCCTCATCGCTGGCAACGAACCGTGGACAACCTCGGAGACTACTTTGATGGAT
Source organism: Clitarchus hookeri (assembly GCA_002778355.1). Lineage (NCBI taxonomy): Eukaryota > Metazoa > Arthropoda > Insecta > Phasmatodea > Phasmatidae > Clitarchus > Clitarchus hookeri. The sequence continues at coordinate 106,778 of NQII01002925.1, read as the reverse complement.
GCTAAACAGCTCGTACACGTACGATACGTACCAGTTCACATGAGTGTTTACAGTTTGTACGAGAATATATAAATTACACGGTGATTTCAAGCAGCCATGCTTGTCTTTGTTCCTTGCCGGAAATTCCTGCATCCTGGTGTCACCTTTAAAACGTACATGTCGTACACTTTCAACTGTACATAGTGCATTTCCTGTGTTGGACCATTTTCGGGACATAAACAACGGTTTCCATGACTTCTGAATCAGTTCTCGTATAGTTCTCGTGCAAAATATAATTACAATTGAGTGCGCACGAATTCGGTGCGTTGTCCCATGGCACCATTTTTTTAAGACTTAGTTAAACTTAGTTTGCACGAGGCAGAGGAATGCCTAGGAAATATACCTTCAGCAGGTTTTCAGAAAAGTTGTAACAACATTGAATGGACTATACCAAGTTCCCGGTGGAACCGGCGCTGGCCTCACCAAACCTCCCCTCCTGGTGGCCGATACCTATTAAAAGGTTATACCAGAAGCACTTCTTTCTACTGTACGTTAATCTCCCACAAAAAAAAAAAAAAAAGCTAAATTGGCTCTTTTGTATCGCAGGGTAACACCGGGAACTTGCGTTTTTTTTAAATCCGCCATGCTGGGCCGAACAGAATCTAATTGGAAAACCTAGTGATTTTAATCATGCATACCTAACGCGTACTGCGAGAGTCCTCCTTTCACGTGAAATTAAGCATGGTGGTGCACCCTTAGCACAAACACGGCCCAGTGCGCTCGAGTAAGGGACTGGACTTAGACTATAGCAAAGTTCCCGGTGGAACCGGCGTTTTCCTCACCGACCTCCCCTCCTGATGGCCGAGACCTATTTAAGGTTATACCAGGAGCACTACTTTCTATCTTACGTTAGCTCCCGCAAACAAGATCTTACTCGGCACTTTTCCATTCTCGTGGTATCACCGGGGAACTTTGTGTTTTTGCGACCGCCATGCTTGGCCGAAAATATGCTAAAATTCTCACATTCACACACTGCCGCGTCAGCGCGTATCCTCCTCTCACTCGGAAAATTTTTAGCATGGCGGTAAATCCCATTATCACAATCACGGCCCAGTGCGCTCGAGTGAGGGACTGGGCTTACACTACAGCAGGCAGAAGGGCGGGTGTACTCACGGAACCAATCGTGCGCGGAGAGGCCGAGGCTGACGGCGCTGCTGAAGGCGGCGGGGCGGCGGCCGGCCAGCTGGGGGCGGATGTCGGGGAGAGGCTCGAAGTGCACCACTGAGGAGCGGTCCCCGGGCACGCCGACCGGCGGGAACATCGTCAGCTCCGCCGAGCTGTTGACGAAGCCCCCTGCCGTCGACACGCTCTGGCTCGACGTGCTGTCCGTGAACTCCTGCGCCAAACACCCACCACATACACTACAGCCTCTTATACCCCAACTCAACACTTTTTTTTATACATAAACCTTTGAAAAAAATTCACTGCCCGTAAGCTACGTGATATTACACACTGGCATGCAGACTCCTATACGCTATTCACGGTAAAGTGAGCACTTTTTGAAGCCCTCTCATTTGGAATAATAGTCAATAGGGGCCTAAATGTATTTTATTGTAGCCCTAGACGTTAACTTTAGAGTCTGGCGAAATATATACACTTTATTAACTACTTACATGTCGATATGTATTTTAAAAAGTGACTGAAGGATAAAAAATAGCTATTAGGAAAAAAGTACCTAGTGCCTCAAAAGTGCTCACTTTACCGTGAACAGCATATAGTTGAGGAGTACGCACTGAAACATTTTCTGTGAAATCGTTGTTTGCGAAGATTTTTGGGCGGCTCTTAACATCGAGGTCTTAAGAGCCGATGAGGACGAAGCGAGTTAAGTATGGAGCATTATATTTTTGATTCAGTTACCATTAAATAAAGTAATTGTGTAGCCTAAGCCAACATTTTGCTGAATACAGTTTTACGACAAAATCTTAAACAACATGTAGACATATTTTGTTATATTACCACTCTACTGCCAGGAACAAAGTCTATTATTTGCATAGGTACTAACAATACACATCGGAAGATTTTAAACACAATTATATCTCTTTGACGAAAATTGGAATTATCCCATTTACTTACATACAAAAAAGTACACTGTGACACCAGTACATCCTGGCGGGCGGCGAAAATGTTTAGTTGATAAACTAAAAGCATTGAGCTTCCCAACCTGAGAGGAATAAACCTCAGAGTCGCCAACTTAACACTATCAACCAACCTTAGAAAAAAAATCCCTGCCCATATCTGAAAATACTGTTTCAGAAAACAATGAATGAACTAGTCATGTTGTCAGCGAATTTGTGTAAGCAAATGGCACTTCTAGACGTCTCATTTTTAGTGCAATTATTAAATAATTTGCACACGACAAGTGTTTTTGTTTTTTACACAACAGAAGCAAGAACTAAAGCAGTAAGTGTGTAACAACTCCACGGTGCAACAGACCGGCACGTAATAAATACTAGTCGTTGGGATTATGGCACCGCAAACTACCTCACATGTGCGAATAACAACAACAAGTTGAAATAAGAAGGCAGGGCTTTCGAAAAGTACTCAACCCCGAACCAGCCAATTCAACATTCAACTTCAATATCGGATCTGCAAAGAAAAAAGAGGTTTCAAATAAAACCTCGAAAAAAAAAAAAAAAAAAAAAATTGATAGCCGTATACGGAGGCTATGATTCCTATCCGTTGATGAATGTTTAACTTTTAGATTAAAAACTTAAAATATCTGTATAGGAAGAATAAAATCATTCGTTAACTGTCGTAATCTTTCTAAATACCACGCACTGCATGACTTAGCCAACATCTCTGCACTTAATTCTGACAGCCACACAACAACTAATACCCTTGTCTCAGTATATGCAGCAGAGAACATAATAATAATAATAACTCTCCTTGTCCTCCTTCCGGCCAATTATACGGCCTTCCGCCATTACCTATCAATACAAACCACTGCCTTACATATAAGTACCTATAGATAGAGTGACGCTCAAATGACACCATGAATGAGTTATAAATGCAAATATGAAACTATTGGGCCAATTATTAAACCTACTTATACAAAAAAAAACATTTAGTTGCTTTAATTTAAGATTTCCTAATTCGCTGCGATCAAATTCTCTTGAACTGCTGATTTAAAAACTGCTTAATTAAACGCGGAACAATTTATATCTGTGTTGAATTTATGAAAAGAGAAATTACTATGGAGGTGGCTGAAGGGTTGAATAAATCCAAACTACTACAAATGAGATAAACCGATTTTAATCTTATGCGCTTGTCCGCAACACTGGCCCAAGAACTGCCAAAACAAGTGTGAATTTCACGTGCTTAAACGATGATATAACGTCTGTTTACATTTGGTTTTAACCTCAAATCCTCTTCAGGCGGAACACCAAACAGGCATAAAAACTCCCCAATTGGAGTTCTCGTCCTTATTTCAATCAACGACGAGGAGGCCCGATAGTCTTCCAATAATGATTGCCTCACACAGCCACCAGGCAGATGCGTTACCACTTGGTCGAAAGTAGTGCACTAGCATATCAAAGCACATTTTTGGTTAACAGTGTGCTAACCAATCTGGAAGCCGATGCTAACCAATCTGGAAGTGTGTTAACCAATCTGGTTTTGACAATTGAATAATAATAATAATAATGACGTGTGGGGAGTGCACCCAGGGCAAGGCAACACCCTCCGAGTGACGGTATTTCCAGCTGGGACCCGTAGGTGACAGTCATCCCCGGGCATGACAGAAATTAGACCCTAGAATGGAGCGGCGCTGGAATGCAAAGGCGGGGGAAACGGGAGTACCCCGAGAAAACCCGCCGGCAAGCGGCATCGTCCAGCACGATTCCCACATGCGAAAATCCGGGAGTATCGAACCCGGATCGCCGTGGCGGGAGGCGAACGCCCTGGCCACTACGCCACCGCTGCCCCTTGGCAATTGAAGAAAAGCAGTTCAAAGTTGGGACACGGAAATGGTACCTGCGCATGACACGCGGGCTCTGCCCTCCTCTGCGTAAGCTTGTGCTCCTCTGCTCCTGGTTGCAACCCGAGCCAGAAGAGGCAGCCCTTGCCGGGTTCCCGCGCATCACCGCTATCTCGCCACGTCTTATCATCGGAAGTGGTGACAACGCAGCAGTAACTGGAAGAGTTTCAACATCTTCCGCTCTCGCTGCTGCACGTGTCTTCGTTGCTGCACTGCCATTCCCTTCACCGCCCTGTTCCAAAAACCACTGTTACACAACGACGTTCTCGTTCTCCCTTTCCAACCTGCAACCACCCTGGCTGGTGTCATTTATCAAAACTAGGAAAGTTTTTCTATTAGGTCACGTAAATGTATTTTAAAGAATAATTTCTGTCATTACATAATGCCAAATGCCCGTAAAAATCACCCCCCCCCCCTCACCAACGGTTGGGTAAATTTTTGTCCTCTAAAATAATGCCATTTTCCCTTTCCATCTTACAGGATTGTGCCAACTTATTCCAAAAAGCATAAACTTCGTAAGTGCAGGATTTCCTACTATATATAGACTTGCTGCTCCGGACTTAGCGAGCGGTAATTAATCCCAAATCCAGTTACATACATAGTACATTTTCGTCGGCGCATGTGATTTTCTGCGAGCGCCATAGCCTACTTATCATGGCAGTCGTTCCTTTTCCGTTATAATAATCCCATTTTTTTTCCTTCTGGATAAGAAGTATACATCCATATTTATTCAAATACCGTAAAGTAATATTTCCATATTCCATTTATATTTCAATTTTCCGTTTACAGACTACAGTGTCGCATATTGTAGGCCCGTGGCTCAATGCCTGTCTTCTTCGGTCCGTCTGATGCGAACTTTCCCTCGGCATGCAACATATCAGTAGGCCACATGTTCCTTGTTAACTATTGGTAAGGCTCTGGCACGTACAGTATAAATGGGAAGTAATCCCTGCTCTCAAATTCACTTGCCGAGCGCCTTCGGCTCACTTCGTCTCCTTCAAAAGAGCACCGAAGTTGTGACGTTCCTGTCGCTGTTCAAATTCAAATCAAGGGGATGAATGCAACTTTCAACAGACCTTTCTGCCAAGGGCACTTAGGGCTGGCAGGTACTACTCGCCAACTAGATCTTTGATGTCCTTCAAGTTCGTCGTTCTAGGACAATCCGCGTCTAGCTGTCACGAATCGTTCATACTGGCTGCACGAACTCTTACTGTACGTATTTCAATTCCTATAAAGTTAGAGTCACACTACCCGACGAACGCCACACGACATCCCCAACACTACGAAATATGAGCAGCAGCCAGTCGAAAGCGAGATCACTGTGACGTCAGCCAGTCAAAACCGCAGCAATTAATATTTAATAACACTTCTTCAGCGAGTACCTTGCATGGTAATAATAAGCTGAGACAACGGTTACCATTTATCTTCACTAACGGACCAGCGCACAACATTCGTCTGTTAGGTTTACACCTTTCTAACCACTGGGAGAATCGGCTTCGAAGCCCAAGTAGACCAGGGTTTTGGGGTTTGTTTCAGAGCAGGGGTTTTCCTGGGTTCAAAATAGGGCATCGTGAGGTCCATTTATTTAAGAGCTCGTGCTCTGAAACTGCGCTATCCCAAGCAATGAAAGATATACGTGACCCTCTGACGTCGTGGTACTATCCGAATCTTCAATGCCCTGCCCGAGATAAACATTCACCAACTTGCTATTTCTCTCCCACACTGTTTTTTAAGATGATAGACTAAGAACTTCGATGTTCATACAGGTTTTCGCGCGCAAATACTGCACTCTTCTATTTCGAGATAAACATGGAAAACGGACGTCAGCAAATTAGAAAAGGCATACACACTTTAATTGTTCATTTACGCTGCGAATACAAGAGAAATACCAATATAAATGACATCAACCCCAAAAAATAAACACCGCACATAATCTATAAATGTCACCACCATTCGAAAATCTGTTAAAAATCAGCTTTGCGAGCGAAAAAACCTAAAACGAAAGATGAAAGTTTAGCTTTCCGCACTTGCTGCGCTCTGGCGGTGGTTGTAAAAGATGAGCTTCGACCCACCGCAGTTGCACACATTTACGTGCGCCAATCTGTCACTGGCATCGGGATGCGGACACGTTTCTGGACACAGCCTATCATAGACCGTAGAGTTAATATGGGGTAGAGAGATCTCGCTCGCTGCACAAAACCAGTCTTCGTGTTCAGAAGTTGGACTGCTTTTCTGCCAAAACCATCATCAAAACGTGGATAGGATTTGAGATTAGAACACTATTTGTGTAAACAGATGCTTCTAGATGTTTTTATACTTTCTCTGGCTTATTTTTTATAACAATTAAGATTAAATTGACATTGGTAAGAGTATTTTATTCACATAAATGAGCTTATCTTTTGAAAATTAACACAAACAAGTTCATCACAGTTAACCACGTGACTGACAGTTGTGTTGGTTTTGGGATAGGTAAATGTTTGATAAGAAGACGAATAATTGGTCTACCTCATCTTTAGTGTATGTTACCTTCGCCTTGGACATCACAAGGACGTTAGCAGAGACCAGTAGGCCGTGGGGCCGAACGTGTTCACGCTTGAGGACAAAGTGACGTGTTGGCGTGTTAGGTTAGCGATAGCGTGCTCTATGCAGCCGCTTTTTTTTATTTCTGTTTGGAAATGAGGCGAGGGTAGCCGCGGAAAGTCGTGTGCAAGTTCAACCACATAAATAAAAAAAGCAGAGGTGGTGTTGGGGCACGCGCTACAAAACACTGCGTGCACCGAGCTGTGTATTTTGACCATTATTACCCCACCTGTCACGTGTCGAGAACGCATGCATTTCCACGCACAACTAAATTATGCGTGGCAGACACATTACATATGTTTGATGTGATGCGACTTGGTTCTCAAAGAATACTGGCCCTTGAGTACAACCAGTCCACTCAGACAGTTTTAAATGTCCGAGTTGAGTTAAAGAGATTTGGGCGGCTTGTTCTAACAAAATACACATCGGAACATTTTATACAGTTGTATTACTTGTTTGAAAAATTGAAATTATCCCATTTGCTTACAAGAAAAAACGGGAACATCCGGCACACGTGCGACATCAGTTTTACCAGGCGGCGAAATTGTTTAGTTGCCACACTGCTAGCATTGCGCTCCCCAACCCGAGTGTAATAAACCTTATCACTGAGTAGATCCACGTGAACGAACCAAAGCAACGAGCTGGAACTGTCTGCGGTCGGTACGAGAGAACAGTCTACGACAGTCGCCTGGTTGATGGAACGGGGAGGAAACATTCACTTGAGCTAGTGCCAGATGCTTTCTTACTTCTGGCAACATACTTACGTCGCACTGGCAACACAAGTCCGTGACAATGCTCTTTAATGGGAACGGGGGGGGAGGGTGGCAGGTGATCGGGGGAAGGGAGAGGAGGGATGAAAATAGTTGTGCCGGTTAGGGAAAGGTAGAAACAAAAACTGTGTAGTCTTTCGCAGTAGTTTTTAAAAAAACTTTTAGTTTGAAAAAAGTTCTAGTTCATCTTAGTTGTTTGTGCAAGCATCTCTACAATTGTGTAATAATACTAATTTCAATTTAATTTGTAGCACAAAAAAAAAAACAAGTTGTTGTACGAGATGTTATTACCACCAAGCTGTTTTTAGTCCGTGTACCGATTCCTGGCGTAAAAAAAAAAAAAAAAAACCAAAGTAAAACTGGCCGATCGACACGGGCTTATGATGAGTCTGAAATCCCTACCTTCGAGTTTTTGTGCCCGCTGGTTGAAATTGCGAAAGCACTGCTGGATAATTAGCAGCCAGAAGACGACGCGCACGCACACGCACACAGCGTGCAGCGCTCGAGTGATTGCCGAGTTGCATACGCCCCAGGCGTCCCGACTTCACAAGTCGCCAACTTTCCTGTGCCCAGCACTCTCTTTGTCAACACGAGGCGTAATGGCGCTTAATTTTAAAATCGTTACACAAATCTGAAGCGGTTCCGGACCCACGATAAATTTATATTTTCTACTCGTTTTTACGTCGGCAAACAGTACACGGATTCGTCGACAGTAGCTGCAATACACGGTATGTATACATGATCGCACGTGGGCGTATGAAATATTGTTCCCGACACCCCCTTTCCTAACACCATCTCCTTTTTCTTTTCGGCACTGAGCGAGTACATTTGCACCGCTAGAGTAAGCTAACGTCAAATACCCAAAACGAATTTTTTGTGCAAGCCTGACATAACTTTACTATACGCATAAGAATTTAAGATAAAAAAAAAAGGGGAAGGTGCATGGTAATAGGGAGAAGAAAAAAAAAAGAGGGGACGCTATATAGTCAGATAATTATCTTGGAAGTTACGTACTTCGGTTGTGCTCGTCTTTTCTATTAGCCTCATTTAAGCAAGGAATCACTTCCTTACAGTACACAACACTAATATTTATTATATTTTTAGAGTAATAATTCCTGGCCACTATTCTGGAAACGTCAATTAATTACTTACTACAGCACAAACACGGCACTCACCTTGACAATCTTCCTGTTGTTAGGCTTGCAATAACAGAAAAACAAACAATTGAATAAGTGGTAGAACAACACTGAACAAGCAAACTCGCCAACACAAATCTACATGCTTAAACAAGACGGGAAAGGCTCTTCGCACATAATATAACTACAGTAATACCCTTAGGAAAAAAATTGATAACTCCGTGTTACTTCGGAGAGGCGTGTGTCAATTTAGAAAATTATGTGAACGAAAACAAAATTAAATAAAAAATCCATCCACAAACACTATGACAGCACATAATACTTAATTTCATTTCAAAAAGTATTATACTGACCTGCGATAATCACACAAATCAACCTAGGATAGCAGATGGATAAGTTGTGTGTTTTAAACTACTCTACAGTAATCCAGGATATTACAGGAGAGTGTGTACGTGAAAATACCAAATCACTTTAAGATCTCTAAAGTAACACGATTTTTTCTTAGACTATATTGGCAACGTTCCGTGCGAGGTGCCTTACACCACATACACAAGTACAGCGGTTGCACAAACCGACTTCAAGTTGTGGATCGCACACCAATAAAGGAAAGACAAATTCCCCCCTCCCCTCCCCAAACACCACTTAAACTAAGCTGCTTCACATAGTTAATTCATCACGTGGTCATCCATCTAATAATATTAAAATATTTTCAAGTGTGATGTTCAAAAGCGATGACCTGAAGGCCATTTCACCAAACTTGTGAAAAATTACACAAATATACGGCTGTTCACAACGAAGCGAGTTTTCTGTGTGTATTTCTTTATGATATCGCATTGGCCGTGTAAAATAACTTTCTCGTCAATGTAAAAATGTTTTTTCAATACAACTCTTTCACGTTATCACCTAGCAGCAAACCCCNATACAACATGATTTGGGGACGGAGATCAGAGTGAATTGAACTAGGCAAAATTTTTCATCTCAAAATAAACTCCCCTGATACTTATTTTATTATTGTATGATATTATGTGTATGCACATAACTCATGAACTGCATAAAATAACCGCAAATACAAAACACAAAGACCTTCGACGTCAATTAGTTTCTAAATTTTTTTTCTATAAGTTTACACACACACACACACACACACACACATATATATATATATATATATATATAGCTTATAGATTCCATGCACGCATTCACGCACATGAAAATAATTTTCGTGCTGCATTCATTACTATAAAAACAAATGCTTGTGAAATAATAAGATTAGGTTGTTAACACTAGCTTATTGACTCAGTGGAAACTTGCAAAGTTCGCGTTATTATTCGTCGTCGGGCTAAACTTCACAGTACTGTCTGTACTGGAGTCAGCGTCGTTTCTCCATTGGCTGCTGCACAAATGTGAAGCCACGCCCTTTCTGACTGACCTGCATGTGATTGGGGGCACACAATTTTGAAGTGTTCATTTACTGGCGCAGAGTTACCCAGGGCGTGTCAGATACAAGTATGGTCCAATGACAAACGTTATTGCAATGGTACGCGTGTTTCAAGTTTAACGTGTCCCCAAATAATAATGCGAATTTTGCAGGTCTCTTATTATCAATTTTCCGGACACATTTGTGTGCTGTAAGTCCAGTGAAAGTAAATACACACCCCAAAAGTTTTGCACCGTCGGGATTGCCGAGTTACTCCGTGACTCACGGCCCAAGAGAAAGTATGGGGTTGAAATACACGTATTTACAGAATACTCAGGCTTGTCATCCCGACGGCCCTTTGTAACGTGCCGAAAGGGCTGTTCACGGTAAACAGAGCCCTTTTGAAAACCCTGCTTAAGATCTCCTTGTATGCACGTTGTGTATTCTCCCGCCTTATGTAAAATGAACATTGCCACGGGCTTCATAACTTAATTCATGCGTCGGCCAAATAAAACTGTGAAATTAATAGAATTTTTTTTTTTTTACAAATCTTAATTTTTACACATAGATTCATTAAAAAAATGGAACTAGAAATAAATAATTTAAGTAATCACAAATGGTTGTCTATCGCCTTTTATTCGACGTTAAGATATGGTACTACTTTCCTTCTATCGTCACCAACTTGACTGAGGGCATGTCACTCAATGCACCCGTTAAAATATATGCAAATAGGTTCAGTGACCTTTTTCTAAGGTTGACTTCGAAAGTGCTCACTTTATCGCGAACAACCAACACGTCCCAGCGAACATCCTTTACGAGCAATCACATCACAGGTGCTGCAAACATTTTTTTTGAGATGTGTAGATGTTGAGACAGTCTTCCACTGTCACTTAATGGCCATTAACCTCCTCCATACACAAAAAAAAAATGCTATTTATGAGTAACGACTTGCCTTGCCTTCAGAGCGCGATGTATTAATAATAGCTGCTAGGAAAAATCCGCAGAGTAATGTGTTTGGTGACGAAGGGAAGGGGCGACGTCAGCAAGTGCAAGGCGAGCTGGGAGAGGCGTGGTCGCAGGGCGGGTCAGCGCTCCCTCCTGCAAGGAACCGGAAGTGCCGCCCCGCCCCGCCCGCTACTGTCCACCCTCACTCCGCGTGTTGAAGTCCAACAGCAGATCAAGGCCCAGCGTACCGAACTGATGCTACATTCTGCCACGTCCCTCTTAGCCCACCCGCGACCTCAAGGCCGTGCGTGACCTACCAGCTTTCATTCAGGGGATTCCCTACTGTGGCATTTCGCGGTTATCTTTACACTTTCTGAATCAAACCCCATGTATTGCGTGATTGGTTGTTTCCCACGTATCACAAGCGTTTCATACTTCTCTAAACATATAAGTACCTTACTTGTGGTTACATTTTACTTTTATTTACATTCTATCTGCAAATTATAATATTTCATTTGTAACGAACATGAATAAAAGACAGAGAGAAAATAAGCGTGTTGGTAATGTCTAGTAAGAAATAAATCTTATGCATAATATTATTACATGAGTGTGCACGAATGCGTGCCGCATTGCCGTCTGGTGTCGTTTTCTAAGTTTTGTTTAAACGAGGCGGAAGAATATCCTGGAAGTAGAACTTCAGTCATGCCGACGCACAAAAAGACCACGGAGAAATACGAGGACGGGAAAGAATTTGTAAACAAATATTTGATATAACGTGGTCAGAAAGAGTCATTTTTTTTTTGTAAATAACTAACATGAACAGTGCCGTCTGAGTATTCAATATGAAATGCCACTTCAACGGACCTTGGGACTGTCCCCTCCCCCCTTCCTTGTACGTTGTATGGCCGTATTTTTGCAGGCGTTATGGGCCAACCTGAGTGTTAGCGTTGTGTTGGGTGTACAAACACAAAAATAGATCAACTCGTTTCAATGATACAAAAATAACGCGGTTTCAGTTAAGTACTTGCAAAATCCGCCCGACGAAAATGTGAAGCAACACGTATTTACCGCCACTGATTAGAGACAGTCATTTTTTTAATGCACCCTATTTTGTGTAATAAACTAGAATCTGGACAAGTTGTTTAGTATGAAATTACAGTGAAAATTATTTTCTTAACGCACTCTGAACTGATTTGCAACGTAGAAAAGTAAGTAACTTGGTTCCCTTTTGTAGGTATACAAATATAAATACCAATTAAACGGGAAACAGTAGTCAAATAACTTTTTTTCTTTCTTACTCAATTAAAAATAAAATGTTTTACTATTTCTCGGAGTTGGGGTTTGGTGATCATTAAGAATCAATTCAATTTAAAAAGTAACTAAATAAAACTGCATTTTTACCTCCATCCCATGTTTAAGACGCAAAACATAATTTACACTGTCAATAGATTCTACTACACGTTTGTACCAACATCTAACTTCACCCCCCTCCCCTTTTTTTCCACGCCCCTCAATCCTTCGCTAAAAAAAAGGTCCTGCTTTTAGTCAAAACATTTTTCCAACTCCGAAGTGTGTGCGTAAGAAGCGACGAAGAACTTGAAGCAAGACAAAACTATGTACGGGCTATTCACGGTAAAGTGAGCACTTTTGAAAGCCCTTAACTTCAGGGTGCGGTGGAATATACACACTGTGATTATTATTTACATGGCAATATTTATTTCAAAAAGGTGATTAAAGGATAATAAAAAATGCCTGAAAGGAAAAAGTAACTAGGGCCTCAAACGTGCTCACTTTACCGTGAACGGCCTATATCAGCTGTGATGTACATAATTTGCGCGTTCCTAGTATAAAATTAAAAATGGTTAAATCCAAGTAAATTTAACGATCCTTGTCATTTAATCGAAAATTCATTTAAAATACGAAATACAAGATTTAAAGTAAAGTGGAGTCTCGGTTAACTGTCACCCTTTTAACCATAAGTTTCTGTTAACCGTCAGTAAACTGACACGACAAGTAAAATAATAAAATTGGATACAAAAAAAAAAACAAATTTAATAAACTAAAAATGAAATGACTTTTTTCCTAGCTTAATATTACATCAAATTAAGCACATTATTGAGTTGAACAGTACGTATACTGTACTGTAATACATATATCCAGTAAAAATACATTCTGTGTGGTGCGGAATGCAAATGACTCACGTTTGTTATTTATGTACAACCTACATATGTACTTCGTGGAATCTTTCAGTCTTCCTCTCCACCCTACCGGAATTCCTAGACACTCATCCGCCATCCCATTCCTACAGTCAGTTCAGTAGCGGTAGTCACTTAGTCAGCAAGTCATTGTCCTCAGTTTGTTATCAAAGTGTAGTGTGTTTAAAAATGTCTGAGAAACGGAAACGTGTTGTACTGGGACTTTCTCTCAAAAACTTTCAATTATAAAACGACTACGTAAAGGAGAAAGCGCGACGAGTATCGCTCCGCTATATGGAATCTGGCGGACGACAGTCAACGATATCAAGAAAGATGCAGATAAAATAGAAAGCCATGTTTCAAAAATGCAAACGACAGACGGAGATGTCAAACTAAGAAAAAACCATGAAGCCAGCAAAATGAATGGTACGAACAACAAGAAGAGGCAGACGCTACACAGATATTACTCCTACGTAAGATACGCAACACTGCAGCAACAAAACCCCGTGGAGTATTACAACAAAGGAAAATGACGAACTTTAGGTAGGATTATACTACTGAACATATACATAATAGTACTGTATACAATTTTGTTATTTTATCAACATAATAAACAGAAGTCTAAAATATTTAATATCAAATACATACTGTGCGGTACATACTTATATTGATTGCTACCGGTTTAAAATATAGAACTAAATATCGTATACATTATCGCTAGTATCTGTCGTGTCTTTGAGAAGTGTGGGGTCTGTTATCCGTATTTTCTCTCAACCGTCACGGTGACGGTCCCGAGACTGGCGGATAATGCAGACTCCACTTTAATGGTAATTTCCAAGCAAATATCAGTATACAATATGCGTATGAAGCACTTACGGTTGAACAACATGCAGAACTCATTAAAAAGTAGCAATATACTACAGAAATTGTCAGAAAAGTATATTTATGTTGCATATGAAAAATAATGCATATAATTTGTAACACCGAAATATTTTGCTAGAATAAACTTTTTTGATGCCAAAAAAATAAATAAAAATAATATAAATTACTTTTAATAAAAAAAATTTAGCGCATTTACAATTTAAATGCTTTAGAAACAGTATTTCGAAATATGTGTGTGTGTGTGTATATAATTGTTATACGCAACAAGAAATCAGCAATAATGATTACAAATATATTTTATAATTGTTTTTAGCACATTCGTTCCAGTCACGAAAGTTATCATTTTTATAACTGATATGAACGTGCTTTAAATAAAATCAATTATTCGAAATATTTAACATTAGTACCAATATCTTTTACATACAACCATAGTAATTATTATGACTGTTCTTGAAGGTTTTCTTGAAAAATTTGCTTTCCAGAATTGAAAACTTTCTTGATATTATTTTAACATTTAAATAAGTAATTGCTAGTACAAATTTTACGGTGTTACAAAATGTACGTATTTTTCTTCCATATGCAACATAAAAAGTACTTTTCTTACAATTTTCGCGGTTTATTTACACTTTTTGAATCAAGCCTTTGAGAAATCACACCAGCATAACGTGTTTAGTTATTTCCTAAATATGCCATGTATCACAAAGCTGTTAACATGAAAGTATCTTATTTTTCGTAAAATTAAAGTTTTACCTATATTTTATTTATAAATTATATTTCATTTATAATAACTATGTATAAACAGTGAAGGAAAAAAACGCGTGTGTTGGTAGCGCCTCGTAAGAAATAGTTCTTATGCAAAACATCATTACAACTGAGTGCGCACGAATTCGGTGCGTTGTCCTTTGGTGTAATTTTCTAGACTGAGTTTGTATGAGGCGGAAGAATGTCCTGAAAGTAGAATTCTAGCAGGGCTTCAGAAAAGTGTGAAGTAATCGTGAATGGATTATAGCGAGTTCTGCGTGTCCTACAGCCGGATGCAGCGGCCCACTGGAAGACATTCTCCTCCTACCTGGATGGAATTCCAGAAGAGATATTGCGAGGCAATCCATGCATGATGCCGTCAGGCAAGGAAAATCTCTCCTTCGAAAGACATGAATGCACGCAACTTAACATGCGCACTGCAGAGCTGATCCCCCCGCCCCTTGACGGGAGTAAGCACGCTAACACCTGCATACACAGCGAGGTATCCACTCTCCGCATTACGCACACGTCACGCATTGCAACGTCCATCACCGTCCGTCGAATACCTAACGCTGAAACTCCTCTACGTTGGTTGTGAAGACACCGGTAAGTTAGCAAACTAGACAAACTTGCACGGTTACCATTGAAAATACACCAATCTAAGAATTAACGTGCTTTGAATTCCAAGTTTTCATAAACACCCCAAGTCAAGCCGGTACATTCCCACGTTGCCTATATTCTGAACCATCAAAATTACCGATGCCAGCAACTGCAGTAGCCTATTCAGAATGTTTTTTTTCCTCC
>NQII01002925.1:5137-68422 GCA_002778355.1 Clitarchus hookeri | reverse complement strand
GGGGGGGCAGACTGACTTGACGAAAGGAAAAGGAAACCAAGGAAGAAATGTTTGGTGTAAATAAAACTAAAGGTTGGGCCTGCGACTGTCCCTGCAGATAACGTACGGTAGGTTAGGAAGAAGTTAGTGACTTGAGGCGGGGAAAGGTAGAGGTGGCGTTTAGAAAAGGCAGAGAAGGGGGACCGTGTGGCGCAACTGGCAAGGTGACTAAGTGTGTGTGAATCACGGCGGCTGGTCGGGCCGGACCCGCGCTGAAGTGGCAACCTTGCGTCATGCCAGTCCGCCGGGACTCGCCACCGGGTCCAGTTCCCAGCGTGGCCACCGAGAAGAGAGACAGTCTTCCCGATCAATCTCTCTCTTGTAGTTACAACATTCCCTGTATGCCTAGACGTACGGGGCTCGGCCCTGAGACGCACTTAGATCCCCTCCCTACATAGGACCTCCGACTCTCCCTCTAGATCTAAGGTAAGTTAGAAAAAAAACTTGCCCTTCGTAGATCGCCGTTTGTGGCACCTACCCAACATGGATTACATGTCTCTCTTGTTAGGGTATTGGATAATGAATGAAACACATAGTTCGATATATCCTTGTGCCAGAGGCGATCGCACACATGCNAAACATAGTTCGATATATCCTTGTGCCAGAGGCGATCGCACACATGTCCGAAGGAATTGTTTAGAAATAGCTTGGCGAACTGTTTGTCTGCGCCAGAGTAGCGCGACGACGNAGCCCCATAACTTCTTTCCTGGTGATCGTATTCTCTTATTTTTTTCTTCTCTCTATACCTGCGGCTTTGTTCTGCCAAGTTAATGGCGGATGTCGGTTTTGTGGCGGATTTAGACTCGGATCCTTGCCCTTCTTTCGCGGCATGACGCTGTCTCACGAGTTCAAAGCGCAGCTACTTCAACAATTGTCAGAGTAGATCAGTGGTTGTCGCGTTAAAAGGAGGGCCATTTCAAGCCCTTTCGAATGAGCTATCACTCGCGTCCGTGGTACTTGTAGTTTCGGAGCAATGGCGCGCGATAGAATAAAAGTGCTGCACATTGCGCCGAAATGCCTCAAACTCGATGACGCACCACCGGTAGAGATAAGGCGAACGTTATAAAGCAATCTATTTATCATGTGCGGGCAACCTTGCTCCGTGGATCGGTACATGTGCACGGTCCGGCGTGCGCGCGGGGACTGAGTGGCGGGGCGAGGCGCGGTACACGTTCTCATGACGGCGAGTGCGGCGCGCGTTACCCCCCGAACGTGAGAGAAAGACACGTAATCCATGTCAAAACTGGGTTCAGCCCAGTCTCTAGCGCAAGTCACACCGCAACATGACATACGACGTGCATCGAAGTTCAGTCGACTTATCGTAATAAACACTCGAAAAACACGAGTTACGGGGCCAATCCCCGTCGACCCTTTAAAACCTTTAAAACCCAAGCTTTTCAAGGCTCAGGAGATATATTAACAGTTATTTCGAAATCCGAATTATTTTTCTCCCGTTACTGTAATCAAATGTTCCCTAATTATTTAATAANCCAAGTTTTTCAAGGTTCAGGAGATATATTAACAGTTATTTCGAAATCCGAATTATTTTTCTACCGTTACTGTAATCAAATGTTCCCTAATTATTTAATAATTTTTGTCTGTCCCACATAGAAAAATAGAGATATAATTGAAACTGTACGAACTTCAACAATTCCGTTAAACCGTCATCTATGCTATGCCAAGCTTTGATTTTTAATGTCCGGTGATAAAGTTTGATTAGGAAGATTTGTAACAAAAACAAAATCCAAGATTGATGGGATTTGTCCAACTCAAGTGTACATTGCAACATTCTGAAGGGTGCTGTATAGTTGGAGGTACTTCGCGTGACCGAGCGCGATATGTAGGAACGCTAAGGGCGACTTGTACGCGCAGCGAATCTCTGTCCGCCTTTACTCGCACTGACGTGTAGGCTCTCTATACTAGACTCGTCTCGTAGAACTAAAGGACTGTCCGAGATTCTTTACTAGTCATGAAATGATTCAAAATGTGACTTCAGATTGCTTCTACTTTACTACAGGAAATGAAATCACCTCTGTAATGAGCGGTGCGTTCAATAATACTCTTTTCAATGAACTCAATCGGCATCGGCCGTCGTTTTATTCACGCATGCAGCAGCAAACGAGGCAGGTAGCCGACATCCTTTGTCAATGTATTTATGTCAAATACAGTAACGGCGAATGTCACAATTTGTCAGAAGTAATGTCACTCGTGTAAACACACACGCGCGGCGCGCAAACTTACGACATTTATCAAACACTGCGTTGGCACAAAAGATTTAAACCGCGCACGAGAATGCACGAAAAACGGAAACAAGAGATGTTTCACACTAGAGCGTTGATTTGCACGCATCACTTCGCGCTATGCTGCACACACACTTTCCAAGATCCAATCCAGCCCGCACGTTCTATGAAATAACGTCCAGCATCCAGATGGCGCCCGCGTGGCGACTGCACAGAGAGCGCACAAATTGAATTACACGCAAACTGAAACAGATTTGCTGCACAATGAGGTTTCGCGGAAGAGGGGGTTTTAAAATACGTTGATTAACGGCGGCTGTAAACATCGATCCGATAATCGATAGGTCGGAAGGGAATTGCGCCAGGCGGAGCGGACGTGCTGCATCGGAGGGCTCGATCCTTACCCGCTCGCTGCCCCTGGGAATGTCACATCCCAGGCGGGTTCCGGGCGCGGTTTTCCAATCTTTACTGCAGCTCCGCGTGAATAATTCGCAGCGGCAGCCGCGGCCAACCGCCAGACGCCACTGCTGCGAAGAGAGTTCGCGAACGTACACAGCAAAGCGCACTCTCATCGCGTCCATAATTAAAGAGCTAGCCCCTGCGGCGAGGCTCTAGCCTTTGTTTATTCTCAATTCAAACCGACTCGCGAAAGACATACATGTGTGTACCGTTTTTTTTTTGCGTGGAAGGGAATCAGTGGAAGCACACTCCGCCCTCCGATAAGTTTACCCGTATAAAACGGGAACGTTAAGAAGCAACGATTACATAAAAATAACTCAGATAGAATTGAACTGATTCAATGAATTATTAATTAGTCAGGAGGCGGCACCATACGCAAGAACTAGAAGATGCAGTAAACCACAACCTACCTGGATCACAATTGGATAGACTTAGTTTTCAACTTTAACCAGAAACGAAGCACAATAAAATTTACGGAGCGAAACTGTCATAATTTATTTGCCAGTTTTAAATTCGAAAGGACGTGAAATAAATAAACGTTTAAGATTTATACGTCTCTAGCAGGCAATACTTAAGATCCAATCAACACATACGAGCAATCCCAGACAGCAAGTTTTGCCAACTACGCGAACAAATACTTTGCCGAAGACGGGCGAAGTCAAATAATGTGAAAATATAAACAAGATTGATAATTGGTCTACTTATATAAAAAAAACTCCGCTGCGATAATTACAAAACCTTAAACAATTCACGCTGTAAAAGCTAAATCGCGTACCTGGAAGTGTAATTAATTATTTATTAATTATAGCAATTTAGTTACACCTTACTCTAGCACAAATAGTGTAGATTAAGTATTTTTTCGTCAGTAACCAGAAATTCTTGCCCTTTAAACCAAGGAGTATAGAAATGAAAATAGCCGGCACTACAAAATACACTTAAAAAATTTTGTATTCTTGCAAACAATTTTTTTTTGGAAACATGTAGGTGCCTAAAATACATTACTTTACTGTGGAATGAGTAAAACTAAAGTAGATTTTTACAAACAAGTACTGATTACGGTTGCAACACNTACAAACAATTTTTTTTTGGAAACATGTAGGTGCCTAAAATACATTACTTTACTGTGGAATGAGTAAAACTAAAGTAGATTTTTACAAACAAGTACTGATTACGGTTGCAACACTTTACTTGTTTTGATAGAAAAAAAATTGGCAACTCGTTTCCATAAGAATTGCTCGTGAAACTTACAATTGTTAACAGTGTACGCTGCAAAGTATGAATGTTGCTATATGCTATTCACGGTAAAGTGAGCACTCTTGAAAGCCCTCTTATTTGGAATAATAGTCAATAAATATATTTTATTTTAGCCTTAGACGTTAACTTTCAAATGTGGTTCATTACTTACATGGCAATATTTATTTAAAAAAGGTCGTTAATAAAAAAAACGGTTGAAAGGAAAAAGTAACTAGGGTCTCAAAAGTGCTCGCTTTACCGTGGAAAGCCCACACCAGGCCCTACAGCAAGACTCCACTGACGATAACGTCACCAAACTCTCACTCCTGTAACTACAACCCACACAATATTAGCCACTGTAAGCGTGGCGTTCTTAAACATTTCTTTTGCGGTCCCGCAGACTCCTCGCGTATAAGAGGGGACTGTCTCTTAAATGTCTCGCAATCAGAGCTTCAATTCATGAACGAAAATTGCGAGTCCCTCTTTCGCGAGGCGTTCGAGAGTCCGATGATTTTCTGAGCCCTGTGTGCGAGACTAAAAACGAAAAGAACGTTTCCAGCCATCGTCAGTAGGGAACAAGATTTTAACTAAAACTGATTCGCCAAAGAGTACAAGCGTTGTTAAAAATATTTGTATGGTACTGAAGTCGGCACTAACGAAAAATGAAACAAATGTGCTTATAAAATATTAAATATTTCGCAATTTTTTTTAAATATATTCTGCCAAGGCATTATTCTAACTACTGTAACGTGAAATTATAAAACTGATACTTGAAAATGTAAAAAAACGAACACAAATAGATGGCAAAACCAATACCGAGTAATCACCCATTTGTGTTGGTAATTTTCCACATAAAATAAATCTTTATTTCACAATAACATATGCATTCCGTTCATTTTTAAAATTATAATCCTACAAAAATTCAGGGAATTTTCCCATTTACTATTAGCAACCAATTACCTCGCAGTTTAAACTAACTCTTGCTTAGCCCAAACATTGTATTCAAAAGCACTTGGCTATTTCGTAATTGGCTAGCGCCCAAGTCCTGACGTGGTGACTGTGCGGTTAGACTGCTCACCTGCCACCCGAATCGGGTTCAATCCCTGGGCGAAACACTTCTGGGTTTTCGCAAGTGGGAATCATGCCGGACGAAGCTGCTGGTCGGCGGGTTTTCTCGGGGACCTCCCGTCTCCCCCCGCCCTTGCATTCCGACGCTGTTCCATTCTCGCCTCATTTCACCCTCATCGGCTCTCAAGACCTTGATGTTAAGAGCCACCCAAATCTCCCAACTCAACTCAACTCAACTCAACTGACGTAAGAAAATATTACAGAAATGTTAAAAAAAAAGGTGGAATAAGAATTCATAAAATACGGCTATACACTAGCATTCTGAGTAATATATTTCAGGATTTTCTCTAGTTACAAACCCTTGGATCCTTTGATTTTTTTAAACTAGCGAACACATTTTCTAAGTCTACTAACTTAACCCAAATACACGAGCCCCAGGAAAAAAAAATGTTCCGAGCCCTTCCTCCTCCCCCACCCCGAAAAAATACAGATGTACGCCCATCTATGCTGCTATATGCCAAATAATATCACTTCGGTATGTACCGTAAATTATAAAGACAAACACAGATACTATAAAGACGAGCGTGACACGAAAACGTTAAGAACTATTCTTTTTACGGCACTGCATGTACATCAAATACAAGAACTCCGGATACCAAGAACCAACTTTCCATGCTATTGAGCACCGTCCATCTACGACGGACGTCGAGACACGCAGCGCTGAGCAGGGCATGTAGGAGGGGGAGGGGGAAATAAATTGGGGGGAAAGTAATATAGCCTCGAAACATGCGATGCAATTCCTTACTGTGAGAGAAAAAAGTGGTCTAAGTTACAAACAATGAATTCGAAAATATCGACAGTGTCTTAAAATAGTCTATCCTATCACCACTGTAACATGGGACAAACTAAACATTTCTGCTATGCTGCAAATTTAAAAGCATTTATTTTTAAAAAAATATTAACATTTTTTTGTGCTTTATACACCAACTGAAAATATAGCTATGATTTATCTGATTCTAAACATTACCATAAAGTCAAAATTTTTAACGAACAACAATTTTTAACAAATAACCGTAGCATAATACGAACTACTAAAAAACAAGAGAGATACTAGCAGTCCTTAAACGCTATCAATTTTACAATGTACACAGTCACTTGAAACCATCAAAGCGAGTCTATTACAACAATGCCAATAAACTTCAAGGATATTGTCTATTCGCAGTTTCTATTAAAATCAAATTTTAAAAAAATCAGCCAATGTAATTTTTGTATTTGGTAGTTTCCTAAATATGCCACGTATCACAAGCATTTTATACTTGTGTTAAAAAAAAATTTTAATTTTTCGTTGAATTAAACTTTTATTCAGATTTTATACATAAATTATATTTCATTTATAATTAATATAAATAAAAACACTGAGAAAATAGGTGNACTTTTATTCAGATTTTATACATAAATTATATTTCATTTATAATTAATATAAATAAAAACACTGAGAAAATAGGTGTGTTGGTAAAGCGCAGTAGGAAATACTTCTTATGCAAATTCTTATTATACTAAGTGCGCACGTATGAGGCGCGTTGTCGCTTTGGTGTAATTTTCTAGACTCGGTTAAGCTTTGTTTGCATGATGCGGAGGAATACGCTGGAAGTAGAACTTTAGCGGGGCTTCAGAAAAGTTGGAAGTAACCGTGAATGGACTATGCAGGGTGTCAGGTAATCCGCGGACACGGAAAGCACCACACGAATCATCTGTGATCAAAACTAAGCAAAAAATATTATTTGGTTAAAAGGCGCATGGCCCTTAGTTTACGAGAAAAAAAAAGACATTAAAGTAGATGAAATGGCATTATTTTACTTTAGGCACAGCATACAGCGACAGCATACGAAACGTCATAACGGGTGTTCGAAGTTTGCTCCGCCCATAGCAATGCACTTCTCCGCACGTTGTAAGCATGCAGCATGCACGGAGCTCGGCCGCCAGATGCAGCCACGGCCATTGCCATGNTGCACTTCTCCGCACGTTGTAAGCATGCAGCATGCACGGAGCTCGGCCGCCAGATGCAGCCACGGCCATTGCCATGTCCCAGTACTCGCTGCATGTGAACTCCATGACCTCTTTGGCACTACTGAGCTTGGCTCGTTCCCTTGTATGCCTTACGACCAACACATTAGTTGCAGCATTGCCACATCACCTCACCTTTATCTGATTGGAATACCACATGTTGGCTACAACGGTTTCTCGACCTTCCGTGACCTTTCTGTAAACGAAGAGGCTTATGCATTTTTTACCAAAGAGTATTTCCTNCCTTACGACCAACACATTAGTTGCAGCATTGCCACGTCACCTCGCCTCTATCTGATTGGAATACCACATGTTTGCTACAACGGTTTCTCGACCTTCCGTGATCTTTCTGTAAACGAAGAGGCTTATGCATTTTTTACCAAAGAGTATTTCCTACGTAGTTATGATCACAGATTCGTGTGGTGCAGTCCGTATCCGCGAATTACCTGGCATTCTTTATNGCTGTGTGAATGTTAGACACCGCAATAACAGCACGGCACCATCACCACCGCAGTAATTGAACAAGCGCTGATTCACAAACAGTATAGGAAACGACAACTGCGACGTGGCGACGGCGAAGGAGGTTGCGAGCGGCGGACCGGAGCACTGGCAATCAACGCCGCCAGAGCAGCGCCCACAGGCGGCAGCCTGGTCCACCACAGATACACCCAGCATCCCGCTATCGCGCCAAGCCAGGCAGTCCTGCCTGCCTACCGCCTCTCTCTCTCTCCCGCTATTCTACTACTGCACGAACAGTATATTATATATATAGTCCATTCACCGTTACTTCACACTTTTCTGAAGCTCTACAAAAGTTCTACTTCCTGAAATATTTCTCCGCCTCGTGCAAATAAAGCTTAAACGAGTATAGAAAATTACACCAGAGGGACAACGCGACGCATTCGTGCGCAATGAGTGTAATAATATTTTGCTCAAAGAACTATTTCTTACTAGGTATTACCAATACACCTATTTTCTCACTGTTTTTTTATCAATATTAATTATAAATGAAAAATTATAATTAATACACTGTATGGATGAAATATAGATAAAATTTCGATTTAACAAAAGCGAAGGTACTTTTATGTTGACACAAGTATAAAACGCTGGCGAAATGTTTAGGAAACATACATGCACGCCATGCATGGAGTGATTTTTCAAAAGGTTTGATTCATATGTGCGTAGTAACCGCGAATAGATTATAGCAACGCATCTCGGCGAATTAAACATTATGAAGTAGGTCCACGATCAATTTCGGGTGCATAAGAGACGTCTGCATAGAATGTTTACAAAATAGAGTGTTTCATAATGAATGTACTTACTCGTGCACAGACGAAATCACATCAAGAATATCCGTTTTGATATGTCAATTTCCCAGCTTTTTAACTGCTCAGAAAGACAACAGTAGGCCGTTTCCATGTAAAACCCAGGGAGAGGTTTTTTCTTACAGAGTTGGGTTGGTTTCTAGCGACATGATGATTTATATATATTTCTTCTAGCATATATATATATATGCTATATATATATTTACCTTTTTCATTTACCGAAAGTAGTTTGAGAAGGATACATGAAAGCTGTCTCATCTGTCCCCTTCCTTTCAAAAAGTCGCGAAATTGTTTGCAAACTGAACATACATCGGAAGATTTCAAAACCTGGTTTTATTTTAGATTTTACAATGTCACTTCCATTATTTTTTTAAATATTATTTTCTGTCTATAGTTATTCCCCTCCCACTAAAATACATATTTTTTTCAGGGTACTTTAGAGCCATGGGTTGGGGGAGGGAGGGATAAACAGAAAGCCGTAGAAACATTTCCTACTCAAGATCAATTACCTGCATCTTGCTGAAGAAATTACTTGCTACAAAATTCGTACTATTTAGCGACTTGCAAACGGCGAGTAATGTGATCCAAGTGGCAAAAATAACAGTAAAAATACAAATGTGTTCGACATTAGGCGTTCGTGAATATTCTTATTTTCGTGGAAAAATTGACTAATTTAAATGTGAAATCAATATAGCTGTTGTCAAAAGGAATTTTTCGGTTCTGTTGTCATATTTAATTTAAGTACTGGTAAAATAGAATGCTTTTTCTAAACCCAATTTTATAACAGAATATTAAACAATGTGTGGACATATTTCGTTATAGTTTCCCCATTCTCGCCTGAAGAACAAAACTTATTATTTACGTAGGTTCCAGGACAATACGAATAGGAAGATTTTAAAACGTGTATTTATTTTATGAAAATGGTAACTATCCCAATTGTTTACATGCAAAACGAAGAAAATCTGGTACACATGCGATACCGGTGCTATCTGGCGGCGAAATTTTTTAATTCCAAAGCAATTAGCATTGAGCTTCTCAACCTGACTAGAATAAACCTTACGCATACTAATCTCTGATAAAGGTACTTCACGAGAAAGTCAGCCACTTTTGAAATCAACCTTTGGAAAATGTCACCACCCCCTATCTGTATACATTTTATCGGGAATACTGACAGGCATGCATGCAATTAAGTTGGTAACGACAGAGGGAAATTAGTTCCATGTTTTAACGGTGAATTAAAACTGTCAGTTAAGCATTCGTGAATACTGAAACTATTTATTTAGATTTCTATTTTTTAATGAGTATAAGTGTAAAAATCAGCGAATGTGAAAAACATTAACTTTTCCAATAATTTCACGTTTCAGTCGACCGACGCACGAATAAAGTTGTGAGGCCCATGGCAATGTTAACCTATAGAAAAAGAATACACAACGTTTATACCAGTAGATATTAAGCAGGACTTCCAAAAGTGCTCAATTTGCCACGAATAGCGTATAATAAGTTAATACGTGTTTTTTTTACTGTTTAAACCTATGGCACTAGTCGAATGAGTGTTTTTTGCAGTTTAAACTAACGTGGAGTATCTGGAGAGTACGTGCTTCGTTTCCTGACGCGAACGCGCAGTAGGCAAGGCCAAGTCTGTCCACAGGCGCTCGTAAAATATGACAGGTTCTATCTACCAAAATTACGAACGGAATCACCGCTACTATAGTCACGATAGTTGCTATTCACACAGTTGTAGTAAAACTTGTGCAAGTTGAAGTACGAAATTAAAGGAGGCGATCGTGAATAGCGTGTAATTGCATTGAGGCTTGCACAGTACTGGCAGAAACAGGTGCAGACACTCCCATCGTCCTCTCATCGATGCGAGGAGAGTGTAAACATCCTCGACGGGGCGCGTTCGAGGGCAGCTCATGAAGTTTGGCGGCGAGCCACTCTGGCGACGGTGCACCTTGACAGCCTTCCAAACAACCCGGCGCGGGACGTTAAAAAGCACTCCTGATTACCACTGAGCCCCATTAATATCCCGCGCTAAGCCACCGGGCGGCCAAAGCCGGGCTGACATCTCCAGGATATACGGCGGCACTCCGCCGGCCGCCGCCGATAGAATATCACTTGTGGCGAGAGTCGGCGTGGGCGACGCGCATCGCTGCACGGAAGCCACTGCAAACAAGGCGGCGGGGGAGAAACCAACAATTATTTTTCTAGTTTCAAGCTGCTGAAGAAGGGAAAATATATATGTGTGTGCGGATACCGTTTAAAGAGTACACAAGGCATGTGAAAACATTAGTCTCAAATAAATATATATTTACGGTAGATATGTATATATACGGTATATGTATATATATCCTACACCGGATTAACTTCACACCTAGTGGGGTAACTTTTCACCACTCAAAATTTTTGTTTGGTGCCATTTGGCAAAGAAACAGAAAACGGTATATACGTATTTAAACATTTTTGTTATCTACCCAGGTAATTTCGCTAACCCTCCCCCAAATGTGTGATAAAAAAAATATATTGAGTGGTGCAGAGTTACTCCAGCAGATGCAATAGACGACGCTGGTGATGGGGGACGCGAAAAAAGAGAAAGATCGGCAAGGGAGAAAATGTAGCCCCGGAGAGTCGAAGTGAAAAAATAGTGCAGCAAGAAAAAAAGTAAGATCCAAAATGTACGTTGTTGACATGGCATGCGCGAGCCGGCGGTTTCGACGTGACGTCATCCAAGACGGATGCTGTAGCGCCCCATCGCTGATCACTTCAATCGGCAAACTTGTAGCCGTAAATATTAAATTTTGACTCGTCGAAAAAAAATTACAGTATCCTAAAAATCGTTAGGCCTATCATAGTACTCGTTGGCAAATCGTAGGCGTTTTTGTCGTTTACTGCAGAAATGTGTGGTTTCTTCCTGCCTGTCCCTGCAATGGAAATTGGCATTATGCAATACATTTCGTACAGTTCAACTACTTGCAGGATGTGTACATGTTGATGCGCTCTCTTCAGCCAAAGACGCTGCACTACGGAATGGTTCTTAACATGCTAAAGCGACAAGGTGCCGTCGTTTGCAGCACGTAAGCACTTTTGGACGTCCGGATCGGAGTTTGTTATCTGTTGTCCCTGTTTCTTTGTACTTCATTAGTATAGAACAACAGTTCCAAAACAAAGGGAGAGGGTTTTCGCAATTTCACGATAACTCCCGTCTTGCTTATAGAGAGAAACAACTTCTTCGCGTCGCGTCACAGACAGTTCGCATTTATTGCGCCCCATTCTGACCACTACCTCCCACTACCACGACAGTATTGCAACTGATGTGCAGGGAACCCGTATTTGTACGTGCAACTGCTGGAGTTGGACAACACGGGCGTTTGGAGACCAAATAGGGTTACACCTCCTGTGTATGAACATTTTTTTTTACTATCTCAATAACATCTTTCCCATTGAGAGCTCGTCCTTCTGACGGTGTGCTATTAACTATTACAAAAGGCAGGGCATGCTATTCCGCTCCTCTGTCTGCGTAGGGAACATGACTTTGCATGGCCTCAAATACACACGCTAGGACTAAACGAGTGGGTGTATGAACCCTTTACTGAATCACTGTACATTCTTAACAATTTTACGGTTTCACTTTGATCACGTAAGAATAAAGTGATCAGGTACACGGCAATTTTAACAGATGGCGTAGGGATACGAATTGAGAAGAAAAACAGATCCTATGGAAGTTCTCACTTTGCCGTGAACAGTGTACAAACGTACGGGAATATTATTCGGCAAAAAAATATTACGGCCATCGTGGCGTCGTGACCGGCAGAAAGATCCACCGGGATTGTCAATAACACACCAATGAAGGGATCGCAAAAAAAAAACCGATACCCGTTGAAGGAACAGTTGATTGAAGAGGACTGGAACCGATACACAGAACTCCTGTTCCATTGTCCGCCTCGACCAACTGGGAGGGAAAAACCGTCGCGAGGTTTGTAAAGAAATGCGATGGTGGTGCCTGGAACTAAAGTTCTGCGAGAAAGATGAGAAGGTATAAAACCGGGGCGTTACGAGTAGAAAAAAAAAAGAGAACTCTAGAAATGGTATACGGTGGAGGAGGCACGGGGAAAGAGCGAAGCTACAAGAAACAGTTCATTTCCTTCATCCTTCAGCAGGTGGTGAAAGGACGAGCCATCAAGGAAGGAAGTAATGACTCACGTTCTGACGTCGCCCAAGGTATGCCCTTCGCTTTCTTTCCTCTGCAGGACAAATTACTTCCTCAAAGTTGAATGGAAGGGTACTGGGTGCTCCACCTTCATCACTTCAGCCCTCGCGTCCTGTTTCTTACAGGTTGGACTTACACCTGAAGAAGTTCAATTCTGTTTTATACAGTAAAAAAATTGAGTTGTGGCTACGTCGGGGGCACGGCTGTGGGTTTTATGTGAATATGCCTGTGTTAGTGGGTGTGGTCCATTCATGGTTACTTCCAACTTTTCCAGGATATTCCTCCACCTCGTGCAAACAAAGCTCAATCAGTTTAAGGTTAATTACACTCAGGTTGGGAAGCTCAATGCCTTTAGTTTGGCAACTAAAATGTTTCGCCACTAGGTAAGCGTTAGTGTCGCATGCGTACAGGATTTTATCTATTTTCCACGTTAAAAAACCAAATGATTGCAATAATCATAAATCAAATATAAAATAACTACGTAAGTAAGTAAAATCTCCCTCTATTACTCACATTGCTTAAAATTTAAATTAAAAGTGACCTATTTTGGAACACTGCGCACCTAGCGGCGAAAATTTTCCTTATGCCAAACTCTCCCGTAAGAAAACTCGTTTTGTTCCTAACCTGAGTAGAATTAACCTTAACCAAGCCGAAGAGAATCACGCCAGCGAGACAACTCACCACATTCGTGTGCAGTGTAGGCCTAATAAAATTTTGCATGAGAGCTATTTCTTACTAAGCATCACCAACACTTATACCTTCTCTCCGTTTTTATTCATAATAATTATAAATGGAGTATGACAATTTACAGATAAAATAAACTAAAAGATCAATTGAACCAAGACAAGATACTTTTACGTTAACACAAGTCTAAAATCCTTGTGGCATATTTAGGAAACAACGAAGATCATCATAACATAGGGTAATTTTTCAAAGGTTATATTAAAAAAGTACGAAAAATCCGGGAATAGACTTTTTTTTTTTTAAATATGGCAACAAAAGGAAAATAACGAGATGGATGCTTGCTTTTGTGATTTAAGTCGACATATATNACTAAAAGATCAATTGAACCAAGACAAGATACTTTTACGTTAACACAAGTCTAAAATCCTTGTGGCATATTTAGGAAACAACGAAGATCATCATAACATAGGGTAATTTTTCAAAGGTTATATTAAAAAAGTACGAAAAATCCGGGAATAGACCTTTTTTTTTTAAATATGGCAACAAAAGGAAAATAACGAGATGGATGCTTGCTTTTGTGATTTAAGTCGACATATATAAACGAGATATTCCGTTTGACACCAAAAATCAGCGCACTAGCACATCCGAGCACTAACTAACACACGCTTTTCTGAGCTATAATAATGAATAATTATTAACACGCAACTTTTATGTTTAACAAGCTCAAACTTATTTTTCACACAATTAATTTTATTTTGTGGTGAGATTTGTTTATTTCTTTGAAACAGAGTCCATAATATTTATCTTTTTAACAGTATCTTTATTGGCCGCATATTTATATGTCTTTCTATTTTTGCTTTCTGTACGTATACTTACAAAGCCACATGACTATGCATTTTGAACGGTTGGGGTAGTTATAAATGGCAGTTAAAATTAATTTAAATTATAACCCTCATGATTGGCTAACGTTCAAAGCACATTCTTAAGTTAAGTTTTCGACGAAGAAGACGGACATCTTGTCAGGCGACGTCAGGCCGGGTGGGCTGTGCACGGGTTGTCGAAGTCCGAGTTCGCACCCCTGAAAGTACACGCCGTCTACTAGAGACGAAGACACGAGGCATAAGCCTCCTCCGCGTAGCTTTCAGGGAGGTTAGCTAGAACTCGTGAGACGTCCGTTAAGGTGCCATTGAACTGTATGCCAGCCCCGCAAGCCGTGTGCTTACATATAGGGAAGACGTCACCTAGGGCTGCCCCGTCGGCGTACCTGATCATCGGCAACTTCAAGATCATCGAAACTCTACGTTTAAACACCAATTCCAGCTAAGAAATTATAAATAAAGTTTTTCACCTAACACCGTTAATTCAATCTCCTAGAACATTTTCACGCCGCCGTGTTGTTTTCACACACACACCCCCTAAATTGTAAAAAAAATTAAGATTACTGTTACGTATAAAATAAGAATGCAAAAATGTTTAACACTCAAATATTTTGCTTCGCTTAAATTAAAACTATTGAAATGTAAAAATAAATAAATAGTAATTTTAATTAAAATTTAAGCGTATTTACATTCGGAAAATTTAAGCGTATTTCCATTCGGGGTGTTTCAGAACGCGCATTAAAAAAACAACCGATCAGGTGCAACAGTAATAATTATTATTTTGGTTGTATGTAATAAAAATGAGTAACAATGTTCACAAATATTTTTAATAATTTATTTTATGCACATATATTTTGGCCAATAATGTTACCATTTTTATAACTTAAATGGATCTGCATGAAAATAAATTATTAAAAATTTTGTAAACATTACTACTAATTTTTATTACATACAATTATAGAAACTAATGGTTTTACATGACGCAGGTTTTTTTTTCTCCAGGATGTGCTTTCTGAAGCATCCAGAATGTAAATATAGACATGTTTTCAATGTTTAAAAAGTGTAATTTTATCAAAATATTAGACAATGTTCCAAAATGCATGCTATTGTTTCACATGTAACGTAAATAGTACCTTTATGAAAATTTTGCAAGTTTGTGTACTACTTTTTAATTATTACTGCATGCTGTACCGTTGGGCGCAGTTCTCCACTGGAAGACATTTCCCTTCTACCTTAATGACGTAGTATAATACAAATCCAATATAAATAGTACAAAAGTCATAGAGAAGTGGTTCACGGGAAAGTGGCTGGAAGCAATATGTGTATTTTGAAACATTACATTTCTTATAAACTGTGACTAAGAAAACTGCAGACAGGTGGAGATGCTAGCGTTGAACATGAATATGAAACAGAAGATGTTTTCCTTACACAAAGGAAAGAAGCAGAAACAGGAAATAGCCCAAAGAAGTCGCGGAAGAGACTGAACAAAAAAGATGAGCTGATTCGTGTACTGAAGAAGAAAATAGCTACGGAAACTACAGCTTCAGATGAAAATTACGAGGGCAGGTTGTTTTTGTCTCTTGAATACGAAATGCGTACAGTTCCCCCTGAAAGAAAGCTTAAACTTAAATCAGACATAATTGTGGCTATTTCAAACGCTCGAAATGCCAATCAGTCGTCGCAACCATTGCAATATTATAATAGTAGTAGACTGGGAATTCCACTTCAGTCATGATCCGTCATGTTCCACAATCCGTCGTCATCTTCCGAGCTACTCCTCAGGGAGTCGTGCAACGCAGAACAGCTACGTTTTGGACATTTCAGCTCCTGCTTCTAATCCACCACGGCGATCAACTTCACCAATAGTGTCAGAAAGCAGTCAATATAGTGATTTGGTGTGTTTCGAACACTAAAAACATTTTCTTATTTTCGACCTGGTGTATGTGACATGGTCTTACACTTTCTGAACCCTTTTTGTTTGCAATGTATCATTTCTCTTCCGTGTAAGTTTTATGCACTTATAAGGGAGGTACGTAACATGTAAATCATCACTTCTGATAGACTGACACATGCTGTATGGTTGATCCCCCTTACTACCTGGTTCAAGGGATTTTTAGCGACGCCTCTAAGGATATGGCATATTTAAATATCATAAAAATAAATTATTCCCATGTTTGATAGTATCTTGTCAGCCAACTTGCGATTTAAAAATAAATAGCCATTTTTGTTTTATAATGTTAGGTAGTCTTAAATATGTAAATGTGAGTAAAACATTACCTTACCTTAAAATCATAGCAAGGTTTTTTTTTCGGAGTAATAATTTTTCTCATTACTGTTTCAGCACCTGTTATATCTGCTTTTATGCACTGTAAATAATTCGTCGATCAATTTTTTTTGACATGCGGAAATAATTAAAACAGTTCTTTCCATCTGCACACAGCTCTTCGAACAAGCTACAGTGCAGACACCTCTGTACATGCATACGTCTTCTCCTGCACTTATTCTTCCTGCGAAGTAACAGGAGCAGCAAAACTCCATCGTTGGACGCCATGTTACGAACCGACGTGGGAATAGACAGCGAAGTCGCTGGCTGTTAGTCGCCTGCGGTTTAAGCGACGATCGACCACCGCGATAAGTCGTCTCGTTTGAAAGGGGCCTTATAATTCAATTAACGTCTTCAATTAGGAAATGATCACAGCCATCTTATACTGAGTACGAAGGGTTAGTTACAGTTAAGCATTTGCATAACGACTAGTTGTTTCCAACAATCATAAACAAAGCTCGTGTCTTTCTGTATACACACCATGTCAAGTTGATTTCGTTGCATGAATATAATTTTTCTTAGTAATAAATACAGCAACGTTTTCAATCCACTGTATCTGGATTGTGTCGTCTTTTGGAAAATAAGACACGCTAAACTCGAGAACAGAGTTCCGGAGACGCCAACTGTATATAACCTCCAATTTTCTATTCTCAAGACGTCCAGGGAATCTTAATTTCAACATGGAAGATTCTGTTTTGAGAACCAGGTTTCTTAAACCAGTTTCACGACTATCTTAAAGTTATTTTACATTGCTTACGATACAGCCATATACTCAACTGTTTTACGAGTAATGAAATGAAAGTATTTTGCTTAGTAAGCATGGCAAAAAAAAAAAAAAAATTCGCTACAAGTTTGTTAAGATAAGGAATATTAGTTAACGATATTAAAAAGCGGTAAAGGTGTATGTAGCGTATAATGAACTTCGAGCATTTTATTAAGCACAACGGTAACCAAAATTTTAATATAAAATTCTAAATGTAAATCATAACAAAAAACGGGTGAAGACACTGTCGCCAGGTACATCTCAATGTCTAAAATTAAGAATTTGATTAATGACGACGTTACAAATAACTTCTCTAAGGAGTAAATGGAACCCCATGCTGCGTAAATCCCATATTATGGGCTGTTCAAGGTAAAGTGAGTAGCATTTTTGAGGGCTTAGTTACTATTCCTTTCAGCCATTTTTAAAATCCTTTAACAGCCTTTTTTTAAAAATAAACATTGCCATGTATATAGTAAAAACAGTGTGTATATTCCACCGCACTAGAAAGCCCAATATTAAAATAAAATATATATTGACGATTATTCTAAATGAGAGGGCTTTCGAAAGTGCTCATTTTAACGTGAATAGCAGGTACTTCTAAATCTGCAAATAATTGGATTTGTAAACAGCTGCCATAGCACTATAAATTTTGTTATAAAATTCACTGAATAGAATTTTCCATCTTACATTTTAAGATCACGCATGAACGAGATCGATTGTCGTCTTATAACTCGAGCGATAAGAGTACGAGAAAGGTCAAACCAGAGAACACAAAACAATATACAACGAGAAAACTATTACGGCAGATTATTTCAACGAGCAATTATCTGGGTACACCATTTTTAACCCCCCCCCCTTTTTTATATTCTTTTTTAAAAATAAGATCTGTGCGCGTCACTGGTATTTAACGTAAGATTGTACCAGTAAAATAGATCCAAGTTTTTATTACTACGAAACGAGTTGTGGTAAGGTTAATTCTACTCAGGTTAGGGACAAAACGAGTTTTCTTATGTCTGAGTTTGGGGTAGGGAACATTTCGCCGCTAGGTGCGCAGTGTTCCAAGAGGTAACTTTCAATTAAAATCTCAAGCTACGTGAACAATAAAAGATCAATATTTCACTTAGTTAGAAAGTTATTTTATATTTGATTTGTGATTATTACAATTATCGTGTTTAACGTAGAAAATAGAGAAAATCCGGTGCACATGCAACACTAGCTAGCACTTACCTAGTGGCGAAAATGTTTTGTTGCCAAACTTTGAACATTGAGCTCCCCAATACGAGTAGAAGTAGCCTTAGTTGTGGGTACCTTTCGCGGGCGCACGAACTAGAGTGGAATAACGGTACTGTAATGAGCAGCTAGAGAGGAAAACCAGCGAAGGCAGACGGCAACTCGGTCTCGGAACAATAACAATCCTCTTAGGAGACAAGCGAGCAGTTAGGGCGAATATCCCGCGGCGGCAATACAGAGGAGACCTCTAAGACTGTTGCGAACCGTACAAGAACATCTCCAGTAGACTAACTGCGGAGAACTCCTGTAACCGTTTCCATTCAACACACATTTTGCACTGCATTCTGAATTACGGTTTGTTATTTAACAGCCCGTGTCACTCTCCAAGTTGAGTTTTTTTAATTATTTCTTCCCGATTCAAATTTAGGAGGATTTATTGAAAAGCGCGACAATAGCAGCTTAGCTAGTTACTTTATCCACGATTACATACTAAATATACACTGAAGAGCGAAAAAAAACTGGTATAGGCGTGCGTATGCAAAATAACAGAGGCATGGAACCAATCAGAGTAACGCGATGCGGTCGGCAGCTAGATCGGTTACTGCTGCTACAATGGCAGGTTATCAAGATTTAAGTGAGTTTGAACGTGGTGTTATAGTCGGCGCACGAGAGATGGGACATAGCATCTCCGAGGTAGCGATAACATTTGGATGTTCGCGTACGACCATTTCACGAGTGTACCGCGAATATCGGGAATCCGGTAAAACATCACATCTTCGACATCGCTGCGGCCGGAAAAAAGATCGTGAAAGAACGGGACAAACGACGACTGACGACAATAATTAAACATGACAGACGTGCAACCCTTTCTCAAATTGGCGCAGATTGGATTTTTGGACTGCCCTGCAGGATTCATGGTGTGAACTGCCTCCGGCATACCTTCAGACATTAGTCGAGTCCATGCCACGTCGTCTTGCGGCACTTCTGCGTGCTCGGGGGGACCCTGCACGATATTAGGCAGGTGTACCAGTTTTTTTGGCTCTTCAGTGTATGTATGAACTAATAACGCATATTTATGAAACAATAAACTTAAAACACAATTGTATACATTGACTCATTTTCACCTTTTAATGACTACCAGGGAACACCTATTAAAATAAGGTACAAAAAATTGCACAGAAACATTAAATGTAACGCTTCTATAAGGATACATTACAAGTAATAATCCTGACTCTTCTGTTGACACAAGCGAATAACTTCTGTATATGGGCGATACAGCCTCTTAAAGGGCGATTCTAGTTGCATACTGTAAGCTATGTAATGTGTTATTGCCCCACAAGAAGACTTACAAATTATTCTAAAACGACTCGCTGTAAACATTTTTTGTCGAAAGAAAACATTATAACCGTAAGCAATTGGTAGTTAAATTAGTGTATTTTAAATATTAAAAGTAATAATAGTTTTGTATGACGTAATTTACGTTCACATTCATGCAAACAAAACCAAAACTATTCTGGACTTACTATTTTTTACGTTAAGTAAGACACGAATTTTGAATACGATCCAATAAAACTTTCCCTAAGCTACCACTTTATGTCAAGAATTGACCATTTTAAAATTCAAGAATAACATAAATAACTGGTTACTTTTTTTACCCATTTTTATAATATAAACGAATTTATATCAATGTTCAATGATGAAAAATATGTGACGAAGCCTATTGCAATGTACACTACGTAATGTCAAATATCATCCATAAAATAATAACAACAATAATAATAGCCTGCACAATCTCGGAAAGTAAGCACGAGGTAATAAAATATAAAACGAACACGCGGAATATTTGATTTAATTGTACTACCAATGTACAGTTAGAGCCCTTCGTACTTTTTTTCTAACTTGTTAACGCCCTTTTTTTATGAAAAGGAGGCTAACCACCCCCGGTTATCGGCAAAGTCCATATACTGATCCCAAAAACGGCACTTGAGGAATTCGAGAATCGAGCGCAGAACCTCTCGCACGCACAGTAGTCACCTACACCGGGAGTCGGTGAATACTATGTAGTATTATGAAATGTGCAGTCAGTTGCGTCTACTAATACAATGATTTGTTCAGAACTTCGAAAATGGCATTTTAAATACATGATTTCCGTCTTCGTCACAAAAAAAACTATTAGTTGGATTAATGCGCACATTACAGTTACTAAGCTGCTAACAGCAAAATTGCGATGATCATTTACTTAGATTGGGTTTCAAGCTTGAACTGCCCAACACGGCTTTGGTGTTGAGTGGACGCGTTCACACATCACAACTTGAAGGGGTACAGTCAAAATACTGTTATAGCAGCCGCTGTTAACTGGACCAGTGTGTGTGCAGTGTAATCGAGAGGCAATCTCTAGGGACACTATAAAAATAATCTAATCAACCTTTATTTCTCGCATATTGCTACCGTGGAGCTTTGTTGTAGCGTTGCGGCCTTACAAGAAACTTTTGCCATTAATTCACAGAACGCTGAAAATAAAACCGGACTACCCTTTGGCGAACTACACCCCCCTCCCCTTCCCAAAAAAAAAATGTTCACCAAAATACAAGATTGCCAATTGAAAAAAAAAAGTTGTAGACGTTTTTAACGTTTTATTTTTGAGCGGCAAAATTCATTTTAATCCGTTTGTGTTTTATTAAATTAATATAAAACATATTTACTATCGTAAAACAACCTTTAAAAACAAAAAAAAATGTGTTTCATGAAGGAAAGAGAAGAATAGTGGTTGGTATAGGCTACTCATGGAAAAGTGAGCACTTTTGAAAGCCCTCTCATTTAGAATAATAGACAAATATATTTTATTTTAGCATTGCTTAGACGTTAACTTCAGTGTGCGGTGTAATGCACACACTGTGCTTATTACTCACATGGCAATATTTATTTTAAAAAAGGTTGGTAAATGATAACGAATGGCTTATAATAAAAAGTAACTAGGACGTCGAAAGTGCTTAGTTGACCGTTAACAGCCTATAGGCGCGACGTGCTGCGCCAGAGGATGTCACGGCCACCAGAGCTGCGAGCCGCGTGCAGAAACTGCGAGCTGGCTGCGCTACGAGACTCGAGCCTGGCGACTGTGACACACGTTCCTCCAGTCAGCACGACACTGGAGCCACCTGGATAACAAACACGCCGCCTCTGCTGGAGCCGCGTCCTCCAGGCGCCAACACCTCCCCCTTCCAGCTCGACCACACCGAGCTGCAGTGCCACGCCCGTTGTCACTCTCTCGTGATTTGTCGTTTAAAAAAAAAAAAAGTCTGATTTCCACGTTGGTAGCTTCGCGTCACGAGACGCCGACACGCCAGCGTTCTCTTAAGGGAGTGGGAAATTGAAAATTCACAAATTCGCATTTTAAAACTGTAAGCAGAGTAAATGCGTGGCACGTTAACACCAGCAGATAAATTCCCACTCCCTTTACGCTGTACGTCCGTTTGGCAATTTCAGCAGGACGTCCGTCCTGGCTGGCGTTCAGCCCGAGTACTTAAAAAGTTTCCTACTGCTCACAGGGCTGTATCCTGTAGTGGTCAGAGTTGTTTCCTAGCGAGTAGAAGACGGGGGAGGATCTCTGTTAGATTCCCAGCACCGACCCTCGTCATTCTCCACGTGGCTGGCGGGACTGACTGACCTCTGCACTGCGAGAGGCGACGGCAGGCTCAATCCAACACGTCGTCTGGCCGCACCTACGTCTATATCACCGTGACGTCCCCTGGAGTTCCTACCCGGCTTTACTGCTGTCAGCTCATCGTAGGCTTGTTCCGGGGGCGTGCCCGAGATCACGTCAGGGGCGTGGGTAGTGCTCCGGCTATACCACACGCTTGGTAATCTGAGTGCTAGAATCTCAGGCCTTGTGGTAGGACATGCTCTGTGCGATCTGCAATATCAGATCGGGGCTCTGCCTGGTGCGGCCTGTGTACAGGTCGGGGCAAACGGGTTTGGTCAATTCAGAAAGCGCTGGTCATGTCTGCGATGAGAGGGCGTGATCCCTCTTCCCCGCCTACTGGGAGGCCGGGGTGCGGTATGGCCTCGCGGCTAAGAGCGCCCCGTTAACAAATAAGACCACGACTTTGTCGTGTTAAACAGTAACCTGTCAGCTCATCGTCACTGACAACAGGTGCTCTGGTTACAGTTTACGGCAAAGTGAGCACTTTTTAAAGCCGTGCTAAAAGTTCCTTTAAGCTCATCTGAATCCTCTCGCCAACGGTTAATATAAACATTGCCATGTCACTAATAAAACACCGTGTGTGCAGTTTATATATCACACAATTAAACGTTTAAGGCCACAAGTTATTATACCTGCTTGAAGGGCTTTAAAAAAGATAATTTACCGTGAATAGTCATTATACTTACGTTCAGCCCCACGCGAATAAAGCTAACCTGTTTGGGCGAAATTTTGTATATTGCTATTTCCCAACTTCATACTCACTCACAACTGTTGACGGCTGAATATTCACCAACGAATTCATAGCTTGACGAGTAGTAATCTAAGTGGAACTGTGTTTTATTTTGATTTGATATACACTAAAATACAATTACTCTCTGTCTCATGTAACTTGGCAAGATTTTGGCAGTTCGACGAAAGTAGCGCCAAATGTTTACTTTTCGTTTATGTATCCTTTCGCCATCAGCTGGTGCGTCAAGTAGAGACTGTATATTTTATAAACACACTTTCAACTAATCCACTTACCATTGCACTGCATTTCTTAACAAAATATTAAAGTATTTATAGATTGACATCTGTCTAAATTGGTAGGTTACAAAAGTAAAAAAAAAAAATACCTTGCAAAAAATTAAATATTTGCTAACTCTCTTTTTAATTTGTACGAGACAGCGATTTGGGTTAACATTTGCGAGACGGTAGTTGTAGCTATCACCACACTTTGGACGCCATAGCTAATATAACTGGAACTAAAAGTAATTCGGAAAACTTGATTGACAACGCACTTTTATTCGCCACAACTCACCAACGACTATTTATTGCAAATCAGTAATTCTGCTATTGCTGATACTAAACAGTTCGAGTTAGAAATGTGCCAGGTGGAATAAAGTAAGAATTGCTTAAAAACTATTCACGTGCGTCCCACTTTTTTCATTTGATTAATACAATATAGTAACAACACGGAAAGAAAGAAATGGGGTTTTAGGAGAACAATATGACGTATAACTTACATAGACGAACTATTACCGGCCGAATAGAAATTACTAGTACTCAAAATTGCTGCACACGAAATATATGTTACTTTGTAAATTATGCAGAGCTCGCGGAAAAATAAAACTATTGGTATATGTTCGTAAATTTGTTATAGATTACACACGAAAGCTATTCTTTTCTAGCT
The DNA here is from genome assembly GCA_002778355.1 of Clitarchus hookeri. Lineage (NCBI taxonomy): Eukaryota > Metazoa > Arthropoda > Insecta > Phasmatodea > Phasmatidae > Clitarchus > Clitarchus hookeri. The sequence goes on along the minus strand of NQII01002925.1, from coordinate 44,543 downwards.
GGTAATGCTTCGGGAAAGAGCGGACAGATGGCGCGCATGGCATGGCAGGGCGAGGTGTGAGTCATTTACATTGCTCAACAGGTAGCAGCATGTTGGCCTTCCTCTTGATCCCGTATTTTTAAAATTTGACTTTTCTTCTATTACTGGCTCGGAACGACACGAATTAAAAATATATTTCGTCAAATTATTACAAAAAATAATTCAACAATATTATGCAATATTTTTGTATCCTTTTGGAATTAATATCAAGCATGTATGGAAAGCATTGATGGAGAGAGGGGATAAGACGCGAAAAAGGTTTTGAAGTTCCGTTTCATTGTGCATTTCATTTTGAACACCCATACATTACTACTTTATCACGAAGTTAAGTTTGCAACACTAACAACCACTGTTGTGTGACCATGTAGAATAAAATGTATTAATTAAACTAGGAACTCTTTCTTATAGAGTATTTTCTGCTTGTCTCATGTGCGTCGGCAGTGCACTCAAAATAGCCAACGTAATATTAACTTTTGTTCGTTCGTGCATCAGCTGATACAGTATTTTGTAAATGGCACTTTTTTTGTATCGTATACATAAAGTTGCCACTCACCGACTGTCAAAATCTCGCCAACTTATATGATACAGATAATATTACAGTATTTATTCAGCATTCGAGAATAATTTTCAATCTGGTGGCATATATCAATAAGATATACAAATTTCATTAGCAGTAAGTAATGGATTTTCAGTATCTTAGCCCTAAGCATGAATTCAGAAAGTGAAATACTATAGTAAAAGTGAAGAGTTAAGAGCTCCGGCAACTAAAAAATTGGGACTGCACCAATAAGTTAATCACAATACAGAGCACATATAACAAACATCAATAAATAAAAATCCCAAACTGGTAGACGAAAGACAGAGAGAGGGGGAGGGAGGGATGTGGAGAGAAGGGGGAGGGATGGTGTGGAGAGTAAGGGAGGGAGGTGGAGAGAGAGAGAGAGAGAGAGAGTAAGGGAGGGAGGTGGAGAGAGAGAGAGAGAGGGAGGGAAGTGGAGAGAGAGAGAGAGTAAGGGAGGAAGGTGGAGAGAGAGAGTAAGGGAGGAAGGTGGAGAGAGAGAGAAAGGGAGGAAGGTGGATAGAGAGAGGAAGGTAGGAAGGTGGATAGAGAGAGGAAGGTAGGAAGGTGGATAGAGAGGAAGGTAGGAAGGTGGATAGAGAGAGGAAGGGAGGGAAGTGGAGAGAGAGAGAGAGAGGAAGGGCGAGAGAGAGGGAGGGATGGGGCTGGGTGATAGAGAGAGGGGGAGAAAGAGAAATTGAGAATGAAAGAGCGCTTTGTAAACTATATGCAAGCATGTCTGCTAACAGTTGCCCGCGAACAGAAGTGGAATTTGTGAAATGTAAGTATAATGTATTCACGGTAATTTCAAGATTTTCTGAAACCCTGCTAAATATCTACTTTCAGGGAGCCGATTATGTATCCTTCCGCAGTATGTAAACAAAACATTGCCATGTGACACCTGTCAAACGTTTTGTAAACAGTGCCATGTGGCCTGTCAAACGTTTTGTAAACAAAAACAGTGTCATGTGGGTACTCTCAAATATATTATTAACAGTGTCCATGTGGGAACTACCAAAATTTATTTTTTAAGAGAAACAATGCCATGTAATCTCAACTGTCATATACTTTAATAAAATTCTCTAAATGTCTAAAAAATGCTAATCAATTTAGCGAAATGTTGTAATACATACAAAAAGGTAGATTGAAGTATATATCGGAACTGTTAATTATATAATTTAATTAAAGTTTACTTATTGTATTAAGATTTATTTACATATTTGCTGTAAGGAAAAAGTTAAATTTTACATAATAAACTTTTGGAAGTAGCACTCAGGTTAAAGATTTCACTGTGATAAATGGTACCGTATTTTATCGCATATAAGTGGCACATTTTATTAAAAAAAAAATTTATTGAAAACTTGGGGTGCGACTTATAAGTGAGAAAAATTCCTCCAGCCCCGCACTAACGTTTCATTTACTACGAATTCACGGCCCGCGGCTCGATTTCCAAACTCTTCAGCGAACAAAATCACTTTCATTTTGAAACCTGCGGTGTAGGTACATCTCTGTTCCATCAAGAACTGTCGCGCTTCTTCACTGCAACATAAAAACAACACTATGCGGCGGAAAGACGAGTCACGGCTAACATTTGGCACTGAAGAACCAACGCTAATGTGCTGCCATCTCTTGGTCTCCACAAAAAGCTTTCGAAAATAATCGATTATCAGTTGGCGGCGACCAAAATTCGATTCCTTTGCATTCTTTGCGAAGGGAATAACGTAACGGAAATATTCAAATGCCTTTCTATATTTTGCACGTTTATTTGATAAACTGCAGAAATAACAACGCTAATACTAAAATTACATCTTAACCTAGAATTATCTTGTAAGTAGAAAGAATGTGTTACGTTAGTTTTATAACCACAATTCAGCGTCTCCAATATGGCGTGGTTATACTTCTGAAAAAAACGTGCCCAAACGAACAAGATGGAGTGTACGAGTCCGCTGGACAACAACTGAAATTTATTTAATTTCAATTAATAACGGTGAAATCTTTACCCATGAGTGCTACGTAAAAATGTAAATATATAGTTTAGCAATATTAACTTTACAATTACGGCATTAAATTTATACATATTAATATTTAACCTACGAACTATTTCTTTTCAGCTATAACCAACATGTCCCTTCAAAATCCGTTGTTAATTCTTACGGACTTTTAACAAATTATTAAAATTTATTGAAAAAATATACTTAAAACTTAAAACAACCAATTTATATAGTGCTTCAGTGCTAAAAGCAAGACAAAACCTTTTTCCATATACCATTTTTTTATAACCAATTGAACATGTAACTCCTAGGGTGATTTTTCAAAGGTTCTTTTCAAAAGTATCGAAGATACCGTGAATGGATTATACCATGGGAACAACGCAAAGCAGAACGTTGCTGCTGGCCTTCACCCCTCGGATGAAGCGTTTCTGGCGATAATACGCAAAAAAAATATCACTGAGTTTATTCTATTAAGGTTAGGCACAAAACGAGGTTTATTATGGGAGAGTTTAGCACAGGGAAAATTCCCGCCGCAAGATGCGTTGGTGTTCCAAAGAAGAAGCTTTTAAGCTAGCAGTAAATGGAGTAATTAAATTTATTTGTGTGTAAAAGTTTGCAATTGGCTCAATTTGTGATATATACTTGCACCAGCCAAAATTTCATGTATTAACTTTTTTTCACAACAATTATTCACGCCCTTCAATGGGGTTTACAGCAGCACATAGTAAAGATACAACTGGGTTTGGCATTAAGCGTCCATAAGCAAGTTTATTTCAATTAAAAACGTCATCAAAATAATCTTTGTATTTTTTTTCCCCTTTCCCTTAAGAAAACTGCGCAAGAAAGCACAAAAAAAATTATATTTTTAACAATTTCACTATTTTTTCTATTCATCTGTCATATTCAAATAATGCAAATGTGTAAGTCAACATTTTGCTATATCCAGTTTACGACAGAACATTAAACATCGTGTGAAAATATTTCGTTATATTTATACTCTAGTGCGAAGAACAAGTTTATAATTTACGTGGGTTCTAACACAATACAACTCAGAAGATTTTACACAACTATGTTTATTTTATGAAAATCACAATTAACCCATTCACAAGACGGAAAATTCCGGTACACATGCAATTCCGGTACACATGCGACGACACCAATGCTACCTGGCGGCGAAAATATTTTGTCGTCAAACTAAAAGCATTGAGCTTCCCAAGCTGGGTAGAATAAACCTTACTTTAATTTAAGACACCCGCTCCCAATTCTTGTCTCATCCGAGATATCTGGTATATGTAATCAATTCAATGTAAACTAGGATTGGCTGAAGGCCATGTTTAACCCCTAAAACACGCGCGGGGGGAGAGGGGGTGGATGGAGGAGAAAATTCACAGAAAAGAAGCATTAAAAATAAAAAGCAGGAATAGAAAGTTAAAGAAAATAGTAAAGGCGAAACATGGGACTGGACGAGAGAGAAAAAAGAATAATGAGAATTTTTGTGTCACCGTGACGGGCAATTGGCTAAACGTGCAGACGAGCAGCACACAAAAAGTGTGCAAAGTGCAGGGGAAAGCAAGCGTCGCGAACGCAAAGTGCACGGTGCTGCTCGCAGACAATGCAGCAGAGACAACACCCAGCATGCGCCCGCGCCGGAGTGCCGTTATCCGCCAGGTCCGCTGGCAGGGCACTGAGATCGTTCGATATATTGATGTCTCGCACGTATCGATAATCCGACAGCAAACACACACTGCAGGGTGAAATATTAAGACATACGATTGCCGTCGACCTCAGTTGTTTACGTACTTGATATTCATTCGCAGGACAAACCACAANGAAATATTAAGACATACGATTGCCGTCGACCTCAGTTGTTTACGTACTTGATATTCATTCGCAGGACAAACCACAAACCAGACTGTTGGAAACCAGAAGTGGCAAGCTACGTTAATGAAGTTTCGGAAAGGAACTGCTCTACAGGCTGTGTGTGAGTAATCGGAATTTATCATCAACAACAATAAGAATGGCTCTTTGTACCGGAATTCAGAATATGAAATACATAGATATTCCACAACTTCCTCAATACGGCGAACACACGGATGTCTGTTCCTTAGATGTTAGTCAACCAAAAATGCATTATTTTTTATATTTGTACAAAATACTGTTTTCCTTGTAGACATTACTTACAAGTACTATTTCCTCGCATAGATAATTTTCGACTGCATATTTTTTGCGTGACTGCATGTCAAAATCACAATTTTTTTTTTTGTAATTTTGGAACGTACAAATAATAAAAACTAATTCACCTACCGAAATGAGATAATTCAAATTGAAAAAGAAGCCGTGAGTTACTTCCAGAAATTTTTGAAATCACGCAATGAAATGTTTTTACATTTAATTGCTGAAATCAGAAACATTTTTGCATACTGTATTTTTTTTTGTAGCAGTCAATTTTTTGTAAAATAAATTTTGCTAAGCATACATGAAAAAATGACTTTTCAGTAACCCGTGTTAAATTTTCTGCAAATGTTTTTGTTTACGTCTCGAAAAAACTAAAATTGTGATTTTGAGGTGCCATAATGTGAAAAATATGCAATCTAAAAAAAATGTTAATGTAAGGAGAGAGAGCGAGAGTGCTTATAAGTAGTGCCTACAAGTTTAACAACATATGGTTTAAATATAAAATAATAAATTTTTTTCTGACCAGCAATTCTTAAAGAACTTTCGTATGTTTCCGAAAGAGTTCCTTTTAATGTAAAATGTATTTATCTTGCACAAATTCCCGGCTGCCAATTGTATGACAATCCAATGCACAGTATAGTCGATTCGTGGATACTACCAACTTTTCTGAAGCCCTGCTGAAGTTCTACTTCCAGGATATNCCAATGCACAGTATAGTCGATTCGTGGATACTACCAACTTTTCTGAAGCCCTGCTGAAGTTCTACTTCCAGGATATTCCTCCGCCTCATGCAAACTAAGATTAACCAAGTCTAGAAAATTACACCAAAGGGACAACGCACCGCATTCGTGCGCACACGGTAATATTTTGCATACGAACTATTTCTTAAGAAGTATAACCAACACAAATATTTTCTACCCGTTTTATTTTTTATTAATTATAAATAAAATACTACAATTTAAAAATAAATTATAAGTAAAACTTTAATTTATCAAAAAATAAGGTACTTTTATGTTAACACAAGTACAAAACACGTGTGATACAGGACATACTTGGGAACAACCAAGCACGTAGTGCATGGGGAGATTTTTCAAAGGTTTGATTCAACGGGTGTGAAGGAACCGCGAATAGACTATACGTACAAACGTTGATGTTTTTATGCACGTGCCAGATTGTATCTTAGCGATTGTACGGCATTCCCTATTAAAACAATCTACTGTTTCTTTAGAATGGCAGCGTAGCGGACGTGAAGACGCGTGAAAGCGAACGCGAAGGATAAGGTCGAAGTCCGCATGCCTACAGTAGATTCATTCGTCCCTAAGGGCCCTGCGCTCAGCGGCGGCGTCTGCAATCTAGCCAGCAGCCCTCAAAGAGCCTACAGGGACTACTTCAACGTGACCGCGCTGTGGTGAAACCATTCACGTTTCACTCGCCTACTCCCTAACAGAAACTCTTCAACCGACGACGATTTCCGGAAAATTTCTCCCCGGCACTTGCGACACTTTCATGTGACGAATGCAATTGACGGCTGTGCGCTATTTTGCCAACAAAACTACAGAACGAGGAAGCGACAATAGTCGCTGGAACAGCCGCGACCGAAACCCGTGCACGATGCAGCGAGAAGGCAGCTTGCTGTTGGTATACTCCATTCTCAGCAACTTGCAACTCTTCTGAAGCCCTGCTGGAGTTCTACTTCCAGCTTATTCCTCCGTCTCGTGCGCACTCAGTGTGATAATATTTTGCGAGAAATATGTTTGCTTACTAGGTGTTATCAAAATACATGCCTTCTCGCTGTTTTTATACAGAATATAAAACGCTCGTGATACACGACATATTTAAGAAACAATCAAACGTCATAAATGGGGTGGTTTTTTAAAGGTTTGATTTAAAATGTGTGAAGAAACCACGAATAGACTAAATAGGCAGTTTGCAAACTTCAAGTACACCACACTTGTAGAGTACAGTATAAATCGAGTGTTCCCGTAAATCTGCTTTTCTACTACGAGAGAGACACGTGGAAAAGGTCACGAGAGCAAGATTTTAACACGTGTGCGTTGGTATCTAAAAGATTGGCCAGTGTAATATTGTTTCAAAGGGCACCCGACTGTTTTTTATCTCAATTTGCGATGTGGCTTTTTTGTGTTCTTACCGAATTCGCTCAGACATGGTTGAACCGCCCAAATCTCTCTCGACTCGCTAGTCTAACGACTGCACCCCCGCGGGCCCAGAACATGCCAAGGACTGCAGGTGTGCTCACGAGGGGAGGCAGGAAGGAGTGTGGCGGGTGGATGAAGCCAGCAAGCAGAGCGTCTGCGATACTGCGGATAAGACCCCCCACCCCTAACGCAGCAGTGGGAGAAGGCCATTCCAGCTGACATTAAACTTTCCATCCTGGATTTGCTCCAACTGGCTGCTTACAGAAGGCAAGGTCTGTATCGATCGCGGAGGCGGTCGGCGCGATGGGTCNCGCGGTGGGTCACGCGAGTGCACCGACCGGCGCGCGCTTTCTCCAGCGCCCAGTACCCACTCCTGCTCTCCTGGACACTCCAGCGCAGTCACGCTACGCCCAACCGCGCGGCTGGATCACCCCTTGTACACAAACTGTCCGTTCTAGTGTCTTTACAGAAGAGTCACTGGAAATATTTCATTATAGAAGCATTACATTCCATGGTTCTGTGCAAATTTCTGTACCCGATTGTTAATACGTGTTCCCCGGTTGTGATTAAAAGGTACGAATAAATTAATGTACACTATTTTTTATTAAGTATATTAAGTTAATTAGCTAGGCTTCTATCGTCACATTTCTCAGTAAATCCCCCTAAATTTGAATTAGAAAAGAAAAATGCAATATGGCGGTTGACGCGTCCTCTTAAGAGTGCATGGACTCTATATTCTTGTTTGTAGCCGTGCGCGTCAAACTCCACATCGCCCCTACGCAAGGCGCTGAACCGGCGTAGTGCGACCGCCGTCACGCTTCCCGGTGCTAATTAAAACTGTAACAATGGCAGTTTACTACACGCAATGAGAGCCTGTAGATTAAACTACGACTGTGACGTTCTACTTTCCTCCCATCTCTTAAAGAAACTGCGCAAGAAAGATATAAAAAAATTGCGATTTTTTTAATAACCATTTTTACGATTTTTTTTCTTTCAGCTTGTCACGGTGAAAACTAAAATGCACGGGCTTCGATAATGGGTTGTTATATTTTCTGGCAAAAAAATCGTATATCCAGGATATTCATTTGCCGAGATAAAAGTCAACACCTAAACAACGAATCTACGGAAAATATGCCCGGACTACTAACTGTCGAGAGACCTCCCTAGTAAAAATTGTAGACGCCTCAAGGCCACGTCCGGCCGCAAGCAAGCGTCGCGACGGCGATGGAAAACAGCATCAACAAGCGTCACGTGTGTTGAGTTCCCTCAGAATTTCAAGCGGCGACTGTAGGGTGTTAATACAACAATCTGTTCTGAAAAGATACAAACAACACTGTCGCCACACCTTAAAATGCTGTTTTCACGGAAGAGTAAATATCGTAAACAAAGNTTAATACAACAATCTGTTCTGAAAAGATACAAACAACACTGTCGCCACACCTTAAAATGCTGTTTTCACGGAAGAGTAAATATCGTAAACAAAGGGGTTACTTACAGCGACTTCAGCTGACTGACACTTTCCAGCGACCACATTTATAGAGTGCCAACAAAATATCGACAACAAAATATCGACGACCAAATATCGACAACCAAATATCGACAACCAAATATCGACAACCAAATATCGGCAACCAAATATCGACAACCAAATATCGACAACCAAATATCGGCAACCAAATATCGACAACCAAATATCGACAACCAAATATCGACTTTCATTTTTGTCTTTTGAAACACGAGGTGTGATTTTTCAAAGGCCTGGCTCGAAAAGTGTGAAGATACCGCGAATGGACTGCAGCACCGACTTGCAGGCATTCCCTTGTATCGTCTTCGAGACGCACTGTCGATCACCGCCGGTCACGGCGCCATCGCTGCGGGGAGCGAACGTGACGGAAGGTGTAGAGAAGGCCCATCACGCGTGATCAGCCCGTTACATTATTCATGAACGAGGAACATCACGCTTCCCAAAAACCACAACAACAATGCAAGTGGAATATTACGATGGCTAAAGTAGATGGCAGATAGCCAAATCTGCTAAATTGCGTAGACGTCTATAGGTCTTCCTGTGCACGCATTTTCTACTCCGCTGCATGTCCTCACATTTATTTTTAGCTGGCGTATGCGCTGGACTCCGCCCAGGTTGTAAAATAAGTGGATGGCGGGGTACGCGAGGCAAAATACGTGGTAGAAAAAAATAAGCATTTAAAATGAACTTTTAAAGGTCATGTCTATTTTAACAAGGTAACGCCAACGCGGCATGGCGCGGAAGAAATGTTCGCAAGGCAAGCTTGCCCCCCCCCCCCCTCCCTCCTTGGCGGTTCATCCTCAACAAACCAGAAAATAAACTACTGTGAGACTGGTATCTAGGTCAGTCAAATAACGCTCTCGACCGTTCGTGTACCGGAGATCGCAAATACGGAGCTTGTTCTAAATATGTTGAAACCCGTCGCGAAACGTAACCAACTGGATGGAAAACAGTTTTTTTCTTTCCTTTCGTGAGATGTGTGTTTTTTTCTGCTCTAACACTTAAAACATATTTTCATATCTTTCCACGCTTACAAAAAATGTTAATACCCCTTCACTCGGACAGGCTTGGGTTGAATTGAATTTAGTTCAGTTGAGTTGAGAGATTTGGGCGGCTCATAACGAGGTCTTGAGAGCCGATGAGAGTGAAATGAGGTGAGAATGGANCAGTTGAGTTGAGAGATTTGGGCGGCTCATAACGAGGTCTTGAGAGCCGATGAGAGTGAAATGAGGTGAGAATGGAGCAGCACCGAAATGCAAGGGCGGGGAAAAGGGAGATCCCCGAGAAAACCCGCCAACCAGCGGCACCGTCCGGCACGATTCCCACTTGCGAAAATCCGAAGTGGCTCGGCCAGGGATAGAACCCGGTGAAAGGAGGGCAGTCTAACCGCCCAGCCACCGCAGCCCCGCTAGGGTTGAAGTGAGTGACGAAAAACAACGAGAGAGTGACCGCCAGGTGCATCTCCGAGTCGAGGCGAAGACACGGTTGGGGCGGAATCTCCCCCACCACCACCACCACCCCGTCGTCATATATCGTCTGTCAGCGGGATCCTTACAAAGGCTTCCATACAGCCCGTACGCGGCACCACCTGGTCACCGGGACGCCAACGCCGGCATATCAGTTGGCTCGCAGCCCGATAAAAAACTCTTACTTTGCAGATGGTAAAGCTGTTCCGTAAGTCTTTCCGCCGTTATTTCCGACTTTTCTCAAGCCTCGCTAAAGTTTTACTTCCAGGATATTCCTCCGCCTCACGCAAACAAAGCTTTTAAACAAAACTAGAAAATTACACTAAAGGGACAACGCACTGCATTCGTGCGCACTCAGTGTAATAANACAAAGCTTTTAAACAAAACTAGAAAATTACACTAAAGGGACAACGCACTGCATTCGTGCGCACTCAGTGTAATAAAATTTCGCATAAGAACTATTTCTTACTGGCTATTGCCAACACATCCAGCTTATCCCTGATTGTATTCATATTAATTGTAAAACTTATAGATAAAATATTTAAAAGATCAATTTAACAAAAAAATAAGTCAGATTTATGTTAACACAAGTATAAATAGCTTGTGATACATGGTATATTTAGGTAAAAACCGAACACGTAATACATGTGGTGATTTTTCAAAGGTTTGATTCAAAACGTGTGAAGAAACCTTGAATAAACTGTGTTGAATGCACCGCAAACTAACGGTATAGCTCGAAGACACTGCGGATTTTCAATATTATTTCCAGGAGAAAGCGCAACGAAGCGAGCACGCCGGAGCCACCTGCTGTGCTCGGTGACAGAGGNACATTTCGCATAAGAACTATTTCTTACTGGCTATTGCCAACACATCCAGTTTATCCCTGATTGTATTCATATTAATTGTAAAACTTATAGATAAAATATTTAAAAGATCAATTTAACAAAAAAATAAGTCAGATTTATGTTAACACAAGTATGAATCGCTTGTGATACATGGTATATTCAGGAAAAAACCGAACGTGTAATACATGTGGTGATTTTTCAAAGGTTTGATTCAAAACGTGTGAAGAAACCTTGAATAAACTGTGTTGAATGCACCGCAAACTAACGGTATAGCTCGAAGACACTGCGGCTTTTCAATATTATTTCCAGGAGAAAGCGCAACGAAGCGAGCACGCCGGAGCCACCTGCTGTGCTCGGTGACAGAGGGCGCAGTGCGCGGCAGGAAAGGGCGAGGCCACAATGACACACCAGTGCTGGCTCCGCCCTTATGTCCACGCCACGCCCGGGGCGATACGCCGGGAGCCGTGTCGGCCGCAACTCTCCCACGCCGAGCTGTGTGCGGTTTACCCGACATGGACACGGCTGGCTAAACATCGCACGAGCTTTCACTCTACATGAGAAACGAAACGTGCAGTGCACTGCACACCGTAAAACAATTTTTTGTAATTTTTACTGAGAAATCGTTTGTAAAACCACAAGGGCCGTGCTTGTATTAGACCTCAAGAAATGTTTGTTCTACACTGACCCGTATCCCTGAGCTTCAGCAAAATGGCGGACATGCAACAACGCAAAACTGTATGTAGCTGTTTGTGCAATAACTATGGGCGATGTAAAATACCAATATAAGTTTTGCAGATTTTACAAGAAAACTGTTTGTAGTTTTACAAAGTATTTTGTTGGCAACTGGGTTTCCAACGATTTTTCTTGTAAAGTACAAAACATTTTTTTAGAATGCAATGTGAAAAATGACATAAGTTCGTCACCTTGGTGTGTATTCGTACAGCGACACTGACGTTAACCCCTTCACTGCACTTCTGAAGCGGAATAAGCCAGCTTGAAGGTGGGAGGAATACAAAGGTAGAGTGCGCATGCCAGCTGTGCAGAATGCCTGACCATCTCCGTGACGCAACAGTGAATGGCTGTTCCTGCCATTAAAACTGTCAAAACCACGAAGCCACGTTGACATTATCATTGAAATAATCCTCTTATCGGGTTGTAAGACAATCAACGAAACCTTCCTTAAGTATATTCCGTATTTGTATAATCTGCAGTTCTCTCTCTACTATTATCACTTCACGTACTTGCATGCCAATTACAATACTAAACAACATATAAATACTCAATCTTTTGACCGATCTGTAGGGGAGGTTCATTTTTATACCACGACTTATTAAAATTTTTGGACACTAAGAAGTTTGTATTTTAATTTTACCGGACTTTTACTACAAAACCGCGGTTTCGTTGTAAAACCAAACGTAAACAAAATACACATCACACTTTGAACGCACGATTTTAACAGTTCTTATGGCAAAATCTTGCCGCGTCACTATAGTTTTCCTTCCCGACGTTCCGGAAGACATTGCAGCCTCCATCTTCACGGCGAAGTAGCAGCAGCAATAACTGTTATCTTCACCCTTCTGAAGGTAACATATACAGTATTACAGATGACAAGTCAACCTTGTCGCTCTCCCTGCTTCTCGACTCTGTCATAGTATTTTATTTTAGTCTAATGTAACGTACGTTTCTCGATGCTCGCACATTATGCGTTGGTTGGTAGTGGATTTCGCGTGCCTCTGTATTGAATCATAGCTCGGTCGGAGGGTGTGCGTGGGGAAAATCGTTTCCTATTTTGATATACCAACCAAGGCTACCACATCAGTTTTCAGACGCGTGGCGTTGTACAGTGCTCGTCATTTGTGTAATACGTATTGGTTGATCGGTGATCATAACTATTTTCCTTTGTTATGTCTGCTGACGACAGCGTTTCGCGACGGTAATTTTTTGGTCTAACGTAATGTACAGTGTTCGTTGTTCGCGTAATATGTAACGATCGGTAGGAGTTTATAACTATTTACCTTCGCATTTTTTAAAATATCTAATCATCAATATGTAGCAGTGTCGTAGTCTCTTGCATGACCACTGGTTTAAAATACATGATGTTTAGTGACAAACAAAGGACCACAACCTTTACAAGTCGGGTAATGTGTCTTCACATTAACTTCACTGGTAAATAGTATACTGCAATTGACATAATCTAGAATTTTTTGAGGTTGGTCCGTGTGAACATGAGCTCTTTTTTTTCCCAGTTTACGGGCATTCCAGCTGGTTACTGTTCTCGTCGCAATAGCAACACTAATATCGTTATAACGAACTGTGGAACTATCAGGCATTATAGTATAGGTTCGATACGACATCGTGCTCGCAGCTTGCTTGCGTCTATGCTGAGCCTTTATTATTTATTATTACGTGACATAACTTTTTCATGTGTGGGATGGTTTTATATATGTCGCACGAGGTTACCCCAACCCACATGTTAGGCTGACGCTGTTTATTGCAACCTTTAGCTCTCGCAGTCGAACCACACCGCTGTACTCTTCCTATGCTATCGGAACCGTCGAGCTGCAGCCCTCATTGGCGGTTGGATCGAAACGAAACCTCGTGTCTGGTTTTTTTTTATCGGTCTATCGATCCCTCATTCACAAAAAAGGAGTCAGTCACATTGTGGGGCCATCGATGGAAATTGCGCAAAAATATTTTTTGGAGGAATTTCGGGAAATTTTCTGTTTTACCGGTACTGGCTGCCAAAATGGCCGCCGTAGGAGGAATAGGGGGAAATGACGTCATCCAAGATGGCCACTGCCAGTCCCCAGCCAGGTACCCCAGAACCTACCATTTATAACTACTGCCGTAAACTAATGCTACAAACGTCCATAGTGAACCATATATTTTAAAGGAGAAACTCTGGGCCCATTACATTTATTTCTAATCCCTGGGAAGACAAACTAGTTCACTCGGGGTTAGCCGCATCCCAAAAGACTCTCGCATCGCCACTGTCCCCAGACAAACCCCTCCCCTTTCTTCCTCCTGGGAAGAAAAACAGTCTTATACACGGGCGGATCTAGCCTTCCTTCCTTAGGGAGGGAGCAGGGGCGTGGCCATTTTCCCATTGTGCAGATGTAGGTTAGTAGAATCTCGATTCGTGGCATGGGAAGGCGGAAGCACTGTCTCGTCATAAATTTTAGGAAACACTGTTACTATAATGAAATAAAATCTGTAATTAAACGAATTATAATATTTACCTTTAGTTTTAAAACATTCACAAGGCAGTCTTACATTAATGTAAGGATTGAGGGGGGGGGGGTGTACTGTCACCCCTCCCCCTTTTCAGGATCCTCCTGGTCCTACACCCATTCTTCCGAGAATCCAATTCCTAAAATTTGTTGATGATAAATCACACTAGGCCATTTTTGAACCTGCAGAAAACACTTGACGATCTATGTTTTATCTGAATACGCGCAGAACACCCACGCATATTGCGTAAGGAAAGCGTCACAAAACTGCAAGGACCCGCTTGCTTACCGGGAAACAGCGATTTTTGCCGTGCAAGTCGCAAGACTCACTAACTGCCAAAAGTTATCAAAATTACGAGTTCAAACATTTTGTTAACACATAATTTTGCAAAAAAATAATACGCACTTTTAAATAAAGCGATATCGTGTGTAACCTGTTCACAACGTAGTTGCCTTACAACTCGGCACGTAGAAGCGAATCAACATCTTCAAACACTCATTTACGTAAACATTGTGGTAACCTGGGTCAAAGACACGTCATTTTGACAGTTACAATTGAACAACAGCAGTTCAGTGGNGGGGGGGGGATAGAGCGCGAACGTGGATAATATTTGAGGTTAGAACACTGTTTATGTACGTAAGAACTCTGAGGTCTATGTACGCTTATTCCAAACTAGTTTTTATTCATATAAAAGTTTCGGTATGTAGAAAATTAAAATGTAAACAAACACGTCCATCACTCTTCACCGTATGAGTTCGGCAGTTCTGCTGGTGATGGGCAAGTCAACGACGTGGACACGCGCGGAAGACTAAAACCTGTCTACCTCATTTTCTAGAATTGCTACACAGCGAATGTTATCGCGCGACTGGCACGCGCACTCTACTCCATGTTCCCTCTCGCCGCGGCGGGATTTCCCTCCTCGAAGCGCGCTCACTCGGGCGGACAACACGGCCGGCTGGGATTCCGGAGGACATGCCCCCCTGCACTGGCGTCGAGGGGGAAGCGGGCGGATTTTACATCCACGTCTCAGGCGGATTTCGGCGAGGTTTCCCAATCCAGTTTCCGCCATCTTTTTATTCCGGCGCTGCTCCACACCCACCTTGATTCACCCTCATAGGCTCTCACGACCTTGACGTTAAGAGCCACCCAAATCTCTTCACTCACTCACTCTAAAACGGGGTCTTCATGCGCCCTTGGTGGCGAAGTGAGATAGAGACGGAGCGACGGCGGAATTAAAGGACAGGGAAATTAAGAGTCATACGAGAAAAAACCCACCGGCCAACACGTCTGCCAGGTTTCCCACTCGCGAAAATCGGGCGACGTAAGGGCTAGTCGGGCCCCGCCTATGTTACCACGGCAAACTGGTAAAGTATGGAAGCCCTGCTCATATGTACACTACAGGTTAACTATCGCCTACCAGTAACGGAATTCTGTAACTCATTCTCGAAACGAATAACTTCGTTAAAACCCAGGTAAAGAAATTCTGCGATTCTATAAAACCAACAGGAAATTTTTATTACATTTGCTGACACTGATCGTTTCAGCCAAACGACGGTGTAAGACAGAGAACCGGTCAATTATTGTTTACGAGACGAACAAGAGATCATCGAAAAGAGATACAGCTGAAAATAATATAAGGGCATACATTTTTGGATGTATTTGTGATTATAAACATATGTAATGCATGAGCGTGAACGCAAGACGGTACTGCGTTCTGCTGTTCGGTCGACAATTTCCTCAATCAAGGTGAATCCAAACGTTGCTCATTACAATGCACGTTAAGAAAGGAAGGCTGTTTGACTGAATGACATATAAAATTTAATAAGAACACTTAAGTTAAACGCATTAAACATAACAAAACAACTACAAATAATGCATTTAGCATATATTTCTTTACGTAATGGACTAAGCAGAAAAATTGCAGAAATGTAAGTATATTTGTGGACCTAGCTGATTTATGCGCATAACTTTACCAACAAATTGTAATTTCATTTATATTTTTAAAATGTTTTACTTAAAATGTTAATTAGAAGTATATGTTAAAAATATTAATAAAATCTAAAACTTCTAAAAAAACTTCTTGGAGGCAGTTGGGATCTAACTCCGAACCAAAAGACATCCTTTCAACCTACACACACACACACACACAGAGCAAACACACACACACACAGAGCAAACACGCCAACAATTGCTCTACAACACAACGGTAGATTTGTTTGCTGAACTAATTTGTTTTAACTGTGTTAAAAATAACGTTAGCGCAAGCGTTTAGCCACGTTAAAATTATTACGTGTTTGGGAGGTTAAAACTACTTTGCAAAGTTAAAGAGCTGGCCTGAGTGACAAACCTAACAGCTTCGGTGTTTTGCTATTTAATCAGAGTCGTTTGAATCTACGAACTCATAGCTGTTCACAAATATCCGCCATTTTACAACGTTACACTTAGCGAACTCAGCAGTCATCGTAGACTGCGATTTTTTGTAAAGGAAGCTTGGACATGTTTCACTGGTTCCACTGATTTAGCTCAATTTATCCTAATTTAAGTTAAGCGTGTAATGGAACTGTCCAATGTACCACTGCATATTTACGTACTTCATCAATACGAATCTAATCGAAACGTTACCGAGAAGTCACGTGTCTTTAATTGGTAATGAGTTTTCTCGGTTCTCCACAGCCTGGTTAACGAGGATTTTAGATACGATACCTAAACCAGACATTACAGAATCACTCTTTGGTGAACGATGTTCTTGTTACCAGTACTTAACGATCGATATCTCACAGCTAACGAGATACAGAATGCAGCTACAGGCTAATTCACAGAAAATGAATGACGAGATCCTCTTCCTTTCCCCTCCCCTACCAGATCCAGGTTTAGCAAGAGCTACTTACCGACTCTGTGATAAAACTGTGAGTCACAGCCTGCGTGGGCTTCGACTTATCTCTTGTTCAATCTGATCGCCCAACATGGTCGATAGTGGTCATCGAGCTGACGTTTTATCGCCTAAGCTTGTTAACGATAAAGTGTCGCTCCACTTTTCTTCCCTCGACCGCTGATGCCGTAGATGACACACACAACTGTGCAGTCCACAATATCTCGCCGCATATCGACCTGCAAGGAAGCCTTGTTCAATTCTCGACCAGTGATGCTCGGTCGATTACGCGATAGACAGCCCGGAAGCACCACCAGTCGACAATAACTCGCAATAAATAACTCGTGGCACTATTATTGGAGTTACTGTGGTTTCACATTTGAAAACAGGCCAAAAAGTTTTCTGTATCGGCTTTCGGGACGAAGAACGAGTATGACTTCACTCCTGGTGAAATACGAAAACATCGGCAAACGTCTCTAAACTGCCGAGCCATTATGAAAAACAATCCGGTCTAATATTTTATATTTACATTTCATATCGTCGCCCGTGGGCACTTATCGGTAGATAACCACAGTTAGTATGAATGTGAGAATTGAACCCGGTCCTCCTAGGTTGGAGGCGAGTAGTCTGACCACTACACCACCACGGTCGCGTTGGACTAGGGAGGCATCAGCCATGACTCCTGTAATTCACAGTCAACCCGGATTCACGTCAAACCTTAGCGAATCGCTCAGAAATCTTGAGCAAAGTTTACTGTAACAACGATGTTCACAGAACCATTATGGGTATTTGGTTGTATCGGAACCCATAACAGAGCATCGAAACACAGACAGATTTGTTCCAGCAAAAAAATATTTTGTTAATCAACATATTTTATTGGCCATAAACAAACAAGTATTTTGCTTGCTGGAACAAACCTCTTTCTCTTTGTGTGTTTCTATACTCTGTTATCGGTTCCAATACAACCAAACAGCCAGAAAAGTTCTGCGATTGTTGCGTTATAATAAACTTTGCCCAAGCAGTAACCTGTGATTTGTGAGTGAATCGCTTACGTTTGACGTGAATCTGACATTCACGACGAATTACAGGAGTCATGACTGATGCTTCCCCTAGTCCAACGTGTACGCAAATTCATAGGAGCGAAAATGATGCAGCGATTGAAACGTAGACCACCTGCACCTACTGTGGTCATCGTCAGAAAGTGCATACGGGCGACAATAATGTGTTGGGTCCATAACATTTTACTGTCAACAAAATATGTAGTTGATTCTATTCTATAGATTTGTTTGGTCAAATACAAATTAATATATTGTCTGCTCAGACAAAGCTTTGTCAGTGAACGGAGCTTGCACTATCCCCACATGATGAGCGCCAAGTACTAGCGGTGGAGAGAAACAGTCATCGTGGCATAGACACATCTTGCGGACAGTCCTGGCGAAATTAGGAACGCGTAGTACTTGAAGGACGTCCTCCAATGACAAGGGCAACAATACTAGCGAGTAATGAGACAGGCGGCACAGGTCAAGATAGGCCGGCAGTACGTATGCTTGTGCCAACCCACCAACCCGTTTTGGACATCGCCAGCCCACACGTTGACCAGCTGTTGTGTCCCGACAAGGAGAGCGAAAGGATTCTCGTCACCCCACACCTGCTTGTTGCGGCTGTTCACGCCATCTCCGGCGAAGGCAGTCTCGTTGGTGTCCAACGCCTACGATGCAAAACTCAAAAGTAGTTGGGAAAGTGGCTTCTGGGACAGAGTCGATGCGCAGCTCATCCTCTGTGATTCCAGTTATATGGCAACCATCTCAAAATTAAATTACAATCCTTATGGGGAATCCCTTGCAAACATTTTTAAACCCCTGAAGGCCACGTCCGGCCATAAGGAAGCATTACAACAGGCCCTTCCAAAGCTGCGATATGCATTCCTGGGAAGTAGAATTCCTCGAAAATGATGTTACAGTAACATGTTATCTCACACACTATGAAAGCCAATGGATTAAATAACACAAACCACTTTGTACTCCTCTCCTTCCTCTTAAGTAAACAGCACAGGAAAACCCTAAAAATGCTAATTTTAACTATTTTTACAATATTTTTCTTTTGGATATATTTAATAGGATAAAATTAAAAGGCGGTGGCTGCAGATGATTGCTTTTTTACATTTTCTAGAAAGAATTTTCACATTCCCAGAGCATTTATTTACTTATATACATACATGCACGCAAACACTGATTTTACAGAAAACACTTACAAAGGACTCCCCTTACAAACGGACCTAGATGACATGCTGCTCTATCTTATATCCCAGAAGGCCAGCACCGGGCGCGGCCTCCGTGCTACCTGGTTATGCGCAGTCCGGCGCTGAGGAGGGGAGGGGGGGCACCTCGACCCTCCCCACCCCCAGGCAGACCCATTCACGTCTACGTCACGTTGCCCCATCACGGGGGCCGAGCAATGATTGACAGCCGCCTTGGCTGGCGTCGTAGCCCCTCCTACCCCCAGCCGAGGGAGTCGAAAAACTTTTAGAGGATGAGCAAGAGTTTTCTGGTAATCCTTTTGCTTGGCGCAACACGGCAGTTTGAGAAGATTCTGGACCAGAGCAGGCGACACTATAAATACCACCGCGGCCGGAGTATCTGAGAGCCATTTGGCTGAAGTTCATAAATCAGGCTAAGTTGGGTGCAGTGTGGGACGAAAGTAGAATGTATGGACGATGGCGGACGTTGCGAGACGGCGGCATACGAGTGTTTTGGGCGGCGTGGACGGACGAGAAGGCATGGCATTCGACGATGGATTACTGTGCATGAGGGCGCTCGAAGCAATCTATAAATTTCCAGACTGATGGAATGTGAACTGAATTGTGGGACTGTACGAGTGTGTGCTACAGACTTTATTGTAAATATTGGAACTATCAAAAACTGACACATAGGTTGTAACATAATTTGATAGGTTTTGCTACACTAATTATTGGGGCTACGTTTAGCTTGCATTAATTTCTTTGAGGCGATTGTGAATTGTATTGATTAAATTGAGTAATTGCAAGTAGCAGGTGATCACCATTTATTGTGATACTACGCATTTTATTTGTAGTGTTTCTAATAAATTGGGAAACTATTATTATTTATTATAAACCCTCCATCTCTTACAGAATCTGACTAAGCCCATCAATTTTGAGAAATTGTTACATTATGTACATAAAAATTACAAAACATGTTCTTATGTTAACACAAAAGTCCATGCCCTATGTTTTCGACAGTTCTTTTAGTTCCGAACTAACACTGAGTACCTGATAACTGCGCAACAGGTATGCGCACTGTATACCGTCACCTTGTCTTAGTAAACAACGCAGCTGACAGATACAGTACATAAAACTTCAATAATGCGAAACAACATTAGTTTATTCCAACGAAAATTAGGTAGTTTTTTGTATTGAAATGTTCCCAGCAATTCACACCCAAAATACTACTTTCTCATTTCTGCTTTGAAACTTAAGGTAAATGGTGTTCGCGTGTTTACGCTATCGTAGTTTCGCCGAAGAGTTCCGTTATTTTAATCCCAGCTACTTAACATCCAAATACAGAACACACAGGAGCTGTATTCAAAGTCACCTTTTATAAGCAAACATGGCGGCATTTGTGTGAAATTATCTCAGTTGCACTGTAAATGACGAAGAAATCTCCGTAATACTGGTACCACATGATCAAAAATGAATCTTACGAATGTAATACAAAAGGACAATAAGGGATTGGCATTTCATCCACGTTTTTACGGAACTCATCCAGATTGCCCTAGTGAATGTTGGTATAAGATTTTTAGCATACAGCCCGCCCGTCACCTCTCTGCCCCTGCACGAGATGCTGACTCCGCAGTAGTTCAGGCACTCACGTCGCCTGTTAGCCCACCAGCTCTTAACTCTGCATGGAATGATTTTGAAGTAGTTTGGATATAAATATCGTCCATATTTTTCTCCTGACACTCCCGAGCGAAGTAGCGCAGTGGTAAACAAGTGGAGTCATATTCAGGACGAAACAGGTTAGATTCCTGGCTCGGCCATTATGATTTCGGTTTCCCATAGTTTCCCGAAATCAGCCCTGGCGAATGCTGGGATGGTCCCTTACTACACGCCATGACCGATTCCTTCCCCTTTCTTGCTTCTCTGAACATCTCTCTCAGTCTCCAATGACCTAGCTGTCGACAAGATGTTAAGCCCAACCTACATACATACGTACAGGCGGCTGCGAAATCAACATTCCGTGCAGGGTCGGAGGGTTTTGTGCAGGGAAGAAAGGCTTGGTGCAGGGACGAAGGGGTGGTGGGTGGACAGTTCGAAGGAGAATTACTGGATGATTTTTGGCGGACTTCAATGAGCGTGCACAAAGAGAGGCGCTAACACAACTCGCGACGAGCAGGGCTGCAGGTTCCCGCCGATAGGCAACCAACCAGCCAGTCCCCCGTCAGCTCCACACTGCAGCAGATTACGTCGAGGAGCCGGCCGACTGGTTCCCAGAAACGACTGCGCGAGAGAAACGCAAGGACACCCGTCGCCAACTGCTGGCTCAGGAATTCCCAGTCTGGCTTGCGACGCCACACGTAACTGCGAGCACTACCCTCGAGGGTATCATTCCATGCTTACAATCAATGAAACGTTGCACATTTAATTTATCAATACGTTTAAAGTTGTTCGAAGTGTATTTTATTAATTCTCAGTTATGCTCCAGAAAATAGTCAACATTTTATCCACTACAGACTTCAAAATGTAGAAATTAAAATGTTATTGGTTAAAGGTAATTAAAAGGATAAGCACTAGTAATGGCTTGAAATATGTAAAAACCTAGGTCGAAATGTATTTTTTGAATTTATTACAAAATAAATTTTATACAATTTCGTCCCAAAAAATATGGGATTATTTTTGGCCCGTGGCTATTACTATTACTGTAAGACAAGAGCGTTCGTAAAAATAGATCAATTAAATTGTGTTTTTTCTTTCATTGTCTTTTTTTGTTATGATGCAATATAAAACACGCATTCCGTAATCAGCATTATGAGAGCGTACGTGGACTTAAGTCTCCAGGTTTGTCTTACGAATGTACCTGGAACTGATCTTCTGACGGTCCTACACATAGCCCGGGTTCCAAGAGATAATTATACACTTGATTAATCAGGTCATGTGAATATAGCACAATTCCGAGCTTTGATCACCAGTGGCCTTTAAGGAATCAGTCTTTGATTTATGGAATTTTCACAGCAGCCTGCAGTTCGGTTCAGTTTTTTTTTTTTATGGATTGTAAGATTCGACAAAACGAAACATTACATTTTACACTGCTCTAACGCAGTTATTCCTTGACAACTGCTGATAGTATCATTTTACACATTTATACAGCAAGTCAGTTGTAACAATTTGATAAAGTTCCAGGAAATATTTTTTTGGTCTATCGTGAATAAATTTTCCTTAAATTTTTTTTAATAGAACTTACGCCAAAAAACTGATAAATCTAAGATGGCGCAGGCTGCTCCCCCTTATGATCCTAAAGGGAATTATTAGGCATTCTCAAATTATTTTGTATTCGCAAATAAGTGTTTCTAAAACATGGGGACAAACTTCGGCTGTGTTTCTGACAAAAATTTAAGTACCACTTTTCTCGTCAAGTGGTTAATAACAAGGGCGCTGAAAAATCCTCATTTAAATTGCCTTACTCCGTTAAGTGGTTTGCCTACCTGTTATGCAATACACGTTCTGTTCAACATGAATTATCTCACAAATGGTTCACCTGAGAGTGTTCCGACAAGACAACCTTTATTGTTAAATTAGACGTGCTGATTCACAGGTTGTCTTTACAAATTGCTTGGAACGCAGTGTCACAAAGTTTGATGCAAACACAAGAGTGCCGCCAGCAATTCCCAAAAGGATATTACCGACCGCGTTTTTAGAGGTGCAAGATTTTTATACAAAACACCATTCACCAATTTGTTGCTTAATCACAAGTGGTTTCTGGTATTTTCAACTAAATGCAATTTAAAACACAAATTTTGCGGGCGTGTAGATCACTTAATAAACACTTTAGGGGGTAAATTGTACATACCTTTCCGTCTTATATTTTCGTAAGGAATTGTCTGTCGAAGTTTGTCCCGTGTTTTATAAACACTTAGCATATGCAGAACAAAGCTGTAACACCATACCAATCAGAAAAATGTATCAAAGCTGAAATCTGTGATTTTCTCAAAGTGATACTAACAACTTCTATGGAATTAACATTAGGTAAAGGAAGAGGAGCAAATATAAGAGTTCCACGTGGCATATTTTGATGAACTCCGTAATGAACGAAATACCCAGGCCTGTCAACAGAAGTGGTTGGTAGATTTGACTGGATACGGATATGAAAACCGTCGTTCTTGCTGGAAAGAAACCCGCTTTCACATCAACACTGTCGACTGTAAATGTATGTGCGCCCAAATGTACACTTTAAAGAAAATTTCTCGCCCAAAACTCTTTGAAATTAAAAATAACCGAATTACCACAGATAAATAAAGATAAAGGAACTAAAGTTGCTCTGTTTTATTACAGTTTTATCTACTGTAGCAGATAGCAATTTTTTTTGTATGCAAAGATAAGGCGGGAACGCGAATATTTTTTTTTTAGGCGCGTTCGTTTCTTGGCGTACTGCGCACGCGAGAATGCGGTCGCTACAATGGGAAATAGAACGAGTTATATTTTCTACGTATGCTGTCATCGTTGCTATCATCGAAGCTGCCGTGAAGACGGTCGTAGCAAGACGCGACACTTTTACGAGGTGAGTTGACTGTTAAGGTTTGGTCGGCGTTTAACAGCGAGGTCTATCTCCGGCGAGGATGGCATGAGGTAAAAATGGAGCAGCAGCGGCGAAATGCAAGAGCGGGGGAAACGGGGAGCGCCCCGGG
This sequence comes from Clitarchus hookeri, assembly GCA_002778355.1. NCBI lineage: Eukaryota > Metazoa > Arthropoda > Insecta > Phasmatodea > Phasmatidae > Clitarchus > Clitarchus hookeri. The sequence goes on along the minus strand of NQII01002925.1, from coordinate 20,772 downwards.
AAAACCCGCCAGCCAGCGGTATCGTTCGGCACGATTCCCACATGCGAAAATCAGGGGGGCACCCCGCAGGGGAATCGAACCCGGTTCGTCTAGGTGGGAGGCGAGTAGTCTAACCACTACACCACCGCGACCAACCGGGAATCGAACCTGGTTCTCCTTGGCAGGAGGAAAGTAGTCTTGACTGCTGCAACACTTGACACTTTTAAAGATTTAATTACTGAATTATGCAGAGGATTATATAACGTGATCCGGCCCGCCGGCAGTTCTACACTGCAGCAGCTTACGACTGGAGTGGGCCGACTGGTTTCAGTAACGAAGTCGCGAGACAACACAAGGACACGCGTTGCCAGTGCAGACGTGTAGAGCTTGCTACATCGTGCCGAAGAAAGAAGCCCGACTGCGTGTGTCGATCACGCGGAGCGAAAGGCGAGCCAATCAATTCACATTTGTGATCATCCCCTCCCCTTCCCAAGAGTTCCACAATTTAACGTGCACAATATCGGTAATTATGTTATTTGTGTGTGTACATCAGTGTCACGGCTAAAATTTAATTTACACCTTAAAATGAAATATTTCTATGTGATTAATTTTTCTATACCTACACGTTCCAGTTACACTTCAGTGGTATCAAAATCAATAAACTAGATTACCTAAGTTTTAAAACAACCAAGTGAAAAACTGGCACTGCAGTGGTTTCAGAAACTTATATTTCAAAACAACCCGCCGTGTGTAGCGTGTTATCCCACCTGGTCGTAAATTTGCTTCCGACATAATGCGCAAAAAAGGGTACGCTTGGATAGAAGCAGAAAATCAGTTTTGACGCGTCAACAGCCACCAAGTTAAGCGTAGTAGGCGTTACGCGCAACTAGAGCATATCGCTCATGCTTGCATTGTCTCGCAGTTCTTTGTGCAACTTTGTAAATGCGCAAGCAGTGCTGTTCGGGGGTTGTAACAATTTCCCCCTTCCCCGAAGGTTGTCAACAATAAATATTAAAATTATCAATAGGCCTTTAATTATGAAAAAAAATTGCTAACAAAGATGCTTTTTACTATTGTGTGAGGTACTTTGTTCACCTAGAATTTGTTCGACACACGCGACAGCACCGCTGATGCCAGTGTAACGTTCCTTCACATCAATGGAATCAAAATACAAATGCAGGAACAGTTATAGAGCATCGATATGCCAGCGTACGATTACAGCTCTTCGTTGACGTGGAGGTATCAGAAAAAAAAACCCTTGAAACGTTAATGAAACAAACACAACCTTCCTCCAACCCTCCCATCATTTCAATAAATGTAACTCCCCTCCTCCCTTCACCCGATATCCCGTAAGTGTCTGTCTACGCCACTGCAGACTGTGCCGTTGTCGAAACTGCTACCGACGGGATGCGGATTTTCCCTACAATTCCGCCGCCGGTAGCTTCGTGTTCGTAGGCGAGGCCTGGGGCCAGTCTACTATTGGCTGCGACTGTGAGAGTGTCCGCGTCACAAATCTAAACTTGAATACCGTCACACTGATGTATTCAGAATCACGGTCCACAACTGCGATGTACGACAGAAGAGTTTTCACGAACTACTGCCAGAGTCCCACATCACGCTGGAGGTTGTTTTTTTTTATTGTTTTTTTATTGTTTTTTGTTTTATTAAATACTGATATTTAACAGATATGCATTTCGGTGCACATTACGATTTCAACATAATTTGTAGATTATAAAATTTATACGAGTTTTTACGGTAAAATAAAATGCGACTACTTTTATTGGTTTAATGTAATGTACAAGTACATGTATACTCAGATTACAAAAAAAAATTATTATACATAAATTATTAATTATTAGTAAGTTATGTGTTGAAGTAAAGTATGAATTTTTATCCTAGTTTGCTGACTTCTGTGTACCACGAGTGTGTGTATTTTTTTTTTTTGTGAGCGAAAACATATAAAGAAACTGAAAGTTCCTGTTATAACCTTTGTAAACACATCGTCTTAGGGCACTGGAGATTTGGACAGTGCAGTGACGTAATAAGATCACGTACACCAATTAGCATATCAGTGTCCTAAGAGATAGCTTAGGATAGAAGCGCAACTGTAAACGGATCCTTATGCGGGGAGAAAAACCCGAAGGTCGATGATGTCAGCCGACAAAAGCAAGCCCGCCCACTAGCGTATTTCGTACACTTAAATGTTGCATCATCATTATGACAGTGTACGTAAACCACAAAGCGTCAGGAGCATTTACATTACAATTCAATGAAGTATTACAGCAACACCTCTTGCCCCAGGGACATCGTCCACACAGTGTTGCTAGTACAGCGCTAAACAATAATGGTCTCCAGTGCAACAGGTCCAGGGGACTATCTCATTAATTTTATCGCCTATTTTTTTCCGAATATTTTATATACGCGACAACTCCAGCTGAACTTATAAAGTGGAATTTAAAACTACTCTTCACACATACACGCACACCTTTATCATGAGATACCTTTTCTAAAATTTCATTTAAGTTGTGTTTTATGTTATTTAGGATTTTCGTACTTTAAGTTTTATTTATTATTGTTTTATATTATAAAAACGCAATATGAAATAATTTTGGGTAAAAATAAATACATTTTAGCTAAATCTGAAACTCACGAGCTGCACAGTTGAGAGACAAAGTACTTACACACAGATTTCTTTCAACTGTCAAAAGATTTCGCACTTTTGAAAGGCACATCGGTGCCAATATATAAAAGTCATATTGAAATCTGGTTAAAAGACATGAAACATCAGACGGGCAGCTGTTTTACGACAAAGGAAAATTACATCCTGTTTTGAAACTAGTTTTCGAAAATTTTAAAATTCATACACATCCTTCATTTTCAGTATTTATCTTGATAGTAACAACGAAAAAATTAATATCTCGTTATGTCGCACGATGCCGAGTTCTGATACATACATCCTTAAAACATGAGTCAACAACAAAAATAAAATAAACATGTGTAACCTTTTTTTGAAAATCTGCTGTAATTTACTTCGCATACACACAGAATGCGCCGATATTTACACAAACTCGGCACAGTATTTTAGTATTCTACAAAATTGGCAGATGGTAACCCCACAGCAATACAATTCACGACGCAGTTCTCACGATAACCAAAGACAATTGCAAAGATAACTGCAAAGATAACTGCGGTATGCAAAATAGTTACCCTCTCCTACTTTCTTATTCAATAACACACCCTTTCCATACTTAAACAAACGACAAAAAAAATATAAGTTTTTTTTTTTGTAAAATAATGGCCTACTGTGGGTGGCAGAAAAAAAGCTGTATCAATTTTATTGCACAGTATACACATACTTTACTCGAACCTCTTGCACAAATCCGCAATCCTGGCAATGCCCGAACACATTTCTCCCTTTCTTTCTCACTTACTCTTTCTCTCTTTCTTTTTGACTTTTTCCTTTTTTCTAAAAAAAATAATAATAATAATCCGACAGTATACTAACCCCGTAACACAGAAGTTTACGACATAATATTACATGGACCGTAATTTAAACTAAGCAATGTATAAAGTCACAATCTGACATCGAATACTTGTAATAAAACTACAGATCAGCTCGCTGCACCTGCCGTCACGGAGGCAAGATCGGAGACTAGGTTTTGAGGACGGCAGTCTTCTATTTCAGTATCCCCCTCCAACACACACACACACACGAACGACACACGCCGCCAGGCGGACAGCGACAACTGCATAACGCCTCCCCTGGGCGAACATGCGGCCGGCTCTCGGTCCGGGTACCCGCTGCTGGTTAACGGTCCTTAACCGAGCAACACTACGACACTGCGGTTAAACCAACCCAACACGCGCTACGCTCACGTCCCGACCCCCGACATTGTGGGCGTTACACGGGACGCGGGGACGCACTGTAGTCACGTCACGACACCCGTTCAAATAATGTTTTCAAACGTGTGTGGTATTTACCAACAGTTGCCACTTGGTTTCCGCGTCCGATTTTCCCGCGTAAATGTTACTGAATTTGTTTCCCGCAGAGAGAGAGAGAAAGAGAGAGAAAGAGAGAGAGAAAGAGAGAGAGAAATAGAGAGAAAGAGAGAGAGAGAAATATAGAGAGAAAGAGAGAGAGAGAAAGAGAGAGAGAGAGAAAGAGAGAGAGAAAGAGAGAGAGAAAGAGAGAGAGAAAGAGAGAGAGAAAGAGAGAGAGAAAAAGAGAGAGAAAGAGAGAGAGAAAGAGAGAGAGAAATAGAGAGAAAGAGAGAGAGAAATAGAGAGAAATAGAGAGAAAGAGAGAGAGAGAAATATAGAGAGAAAGAGAGAGAGAGAAAGAGAGAGAGAGAGAAAGAGAGAGAGAGAAAGAGAGAGAAAGAGAGAGAGAAAGAGAGAGAGAAAGAGAGAGAGAAAGAGAGAGAGAAAGAGAGAGAGAAAGAGAGAGGGAAAGAGAGAGGGAAAGAGAGAGAGAAGGAGAAAGAGAGAAGGAGAAGGAGAGAGAGAGAGAGAGAAAGAGAGAAAGAGAGATAGATGTATAGATAGATAGATAGATATAGATAGATAGATAGATAGATAGAGAGTGAGAGAATTATGAGGGAACGGAATGTTCATTTTGCATTATATTTATANAAAGAGAGAAAGAGAGATAGATGTATAGATAGATAGATATAGATAGATAGATAGATAGATAGATAGATAGAGAGTGAGAGAATTATGAGGGAACGGAATGTTCATTTTGCATTATATTTATATAACTTAACCGAATATTTCTTTGTACATTGTTATGTTTTTGATATTGTGTTGATATTTATCCTTAACGGAGATATAGGGGCGTAACAAGTTATTGATAAGAGTAGTGAGGTGAACACTATATAAAAGAGGTTTATTTAACATTAAGGTTGTACAATATTATTTCAATATAAATATGATTGAATATGAACGGGAGGAGCTATACTAATATACTGAAATATTAAATTATATTAAATTAAGATTTAACCAGCCACGTTTTGAGTAAAGCCTAATTGGAGAGTCTCCGCCTTGTTCATGATTCCGGAGGCTGATTAAGATGGCGCAAGTCGACGGCCTGACACACCCATCTTCAGAGGTCTTCTCGTTCCAATGGCCCGACGGCAAAAGACACAGCCCACGGACTACACTGCCCTATATCTGCCGCGTTGCCCCCGTTTACTGGCCGGTGGAGGGGTTTTCCGTGGTTTGCGATTTCGTAACTAATTTCAGCGATCACGGCCCGTGTTCTGGATAAATAAGTGAAGGTGTGATCAGGCAAGCCGCTCAGCCAAGGGCCTGACCACAACTCTTAACAATATGTACAACCTTATAAAGAATGCCAGGTAATTCGCGGATACAGACTGCACCACACAAATCTGTGATCATAACTACGTAGGAAATACTCTTTGGTAAAAAATGCATAAGCCTCTTCGTTTACAGAAAGGTCACGGAAGGTCGAGAAACCGTTGCAGCAAACATGTGGTATTCCAATCAGATAGAGGCGAGGTGACGTGGCAATGCTGCAACTAATGTGTTGGTCGTAAGGCATACAAGGGAACGAGCCAAGCTCAGTAGTGCCAAAGAGGTTATGGAGTTCACATGCAGCGAGTACTGGGGCATGGCAATGGCCGTGGCTGCATCTGGCGGCCAAGCTCCGTGCATGCTGCATGCTTCCAACGTGCGGAGAAGTGCACTGCTATGGGCGGAGCTAACTTCGAACACCTGTTATGACGTTTCGTATGCTGTCGCTGTATGCTGTGCCTAAAGTAAAATAATGTCATTTTATATACTTTAATGTAGTTTTTATCGTAAATTAAGTGCCTTGCGCTTTTTTACCAAAGGATATTTCCTACTTGGTTTTGATCACAAATTCGTGTGGTGCAGTCTGTATCCGCGAATTACCTGACACCCTGATTACTTGTACTATTATAAATGGAAAAAAGATCATGTCGTGTGTTGTGTACCTGGAAAAGTAAATTCACCAGTAGTATATTTTATGTAATAACGCCATTAATATTGAAAGCAGTTCTTTACAATTACGACATTTAGATACAGAAACTTTCCTTTTTGAATTTCTGATACGAAGTTGTTAATTTGTTACATTATAATTTGCTGAGAATATGCGGGAGTAAGGGCAATTTTAATTTCTTAAAATGTTTTTGACATTAAATATTATGGGTACGTATACCTAGTTTGAAGCGACTATTGAAATGCAAGCGCTTATGACCATCTTAATTCTTCCTTCACTCCGACTTTCCACTGCCTAGTACGGAAGCAAAACTCATTTAGGGCCTTAGGAACGAATGCTACTTTGCAGAACTTCTCCTAAAAAAATTATATTTGATATATTGAAAGTACCATTCCGTCCTCGTCTGGGGGAAAAATTCTTTCGTAGGTAGACACAATGGGGACACGTTTGATGTCCATTCACGGTTACTTACAACTTTTCTTAAGCACTGATAAAGTTCTACTTTCAGGATATTCCTCCGCCTCATGCAAACTAAGCTTATCCGACACTAGAAAATTACACCAAAGGGACAAAGCACTGCATTCGTGCGCAATCAGTGTAATAATATTTTGCATGAGAACTATTTCGTATTAGACATTATCAACAAACCTATTTCCTCTGTGTTTTTTATTCACGTCAATTTTAAGTAAAATATAGTTTATAGATAAAATATAAAAAAACTTTAATTTTAATAAAGGACTTATGTTAACATGTATCAAATGCTTGTGATACATTATATATTTACGAAAGAATCAAACACGTCATTGCATGGGGTGATTTTTCAAATATTTAATTCAAAAAGTGTAAAATACCGCGAATAAACTATGGTTTCGTAAATAAACACGTATTTCTTGCAATTCAGTTTAAACGCTAGGTAGGCGGGGGTCCTTAAATTAATATAAGCAATATTATGGTCGGCATGCTTCCATTAAAGTCAGTCCTGTACGGGACGGAGTGGTGTAAACGGCCACGCAAGCGAGCATGGGACGGAGGCGGAATGTTACCTGGAATCCCTTGTCGTTGCGGCAGCAGAGGCAGCCCAGCAGCAGCACGGAGCACACGGAGAAAACCGCCGCCGCCAGCAGCGCGCCCCAGCCGTTCGCCGACACATCGCCTGCAACAACACGCCCGCCTGTATAGCCACACCGGCCTCAACCAAGTAACAGTAACACACATTGCATTTGTCACACTTTCAAAATACGTACGCCGTTCACGATAAACTGAACACTTTTTGGAAGTCCTGCTTGAGATCTACTTGTGAGAGCACATTGTGTATTCTTCCGACATATATGTATAATTAACATTGCCAGGAGCTCATCACTTTATCCGAGCGTCGGCGAAGTGGGGAAAAAATAAAATAAAAAAATAAAGTTAATTGTTACACTTACAGGCATTAAAAAATATAAATCAGAATAAATAATTTCAGAGTTCGCTTGATGTTTACCTAACTCATATAGTAAACGTTAAAACATGGAATTACTTTTCCTTCGTCGTTACCAACTTTATCGAGCGCATGCCAGTCAATGTGCCCGTTATATATATATATATATATATATATATACACGCAGACATAGGGGCAGTGACATTTTAAGAAGTTTAAATTCAAAAATGCTCAATTAACATTGACAGCCTATATATGAAGATACACTTTTGACCTCCTGCCATGGGAGTTAAGAATGCCAGCTGTGTTGGAGCAACCCTGGACGTGGGAGATGCGAGGTTGTGGCGGAACAAACCGGTTTAAGGGAAGCCCGGGGTGGTATGTAGTTGTTATTTCTTAGCCAGAAATATGCGACGTCGTGTGCAAACGTCGGTTCCGTGTCGAAAACTTGGTGCTGTCAAGATAAAGCAAAATTCCTTCCGGGGACGTCCCCATCCTGTTAAAAACAGTACTCGGGCATTATGCAATGCCGCCACCGCGTTCCCTCGAAGAGGTGAGTTCTGAATTAAATTCGTAATTTCTAATGACTTACATAACATAGCATCAATAATTTATAGACAATATATTTTAAAAAATATTTTTTTTTTAATAATAACGTATAGTAAACACGCAAAAATAACTGTCTTAAGATGTATTTGACATTTTGTTGCTTAAAACTATGGCAAGAAATCATTAAAAAAATTCTCATGTTAAAAAATTTAGAAGGAAAAAAAAGTATTTTTTCGTCAACATACATATATTTTAGTGTCAAAGTTGTATATAATATTAATGTTAAAACAATAATTTTTGCATATTTACCAACTAATTCTGTAATTTATATCCCTAATTTTTCGCAAAAAAAATTAGAAATTTTTGAATCGAAAACCATAGTGCGTGCCAACTATTGCATTATATGATAGTTACCAGTAATTAAAATATCTTGACTATAAATCTAACCCACCTCAACATATACTGTGTAGTTCAAATTCTGTTTGCGATTTTATGTTTCGGGAAACCGCGCAATGAGAGACCTCTCCATGGTTCCTAATGGGGTGCAGTAATTTCGCAATGTGTCGTGCTGGATCACGGAGGCGCCAAGCTGGAATGAACACACGCAATACATAATGGAACACGCTCCTGTAGTGCAGCGGTCCGTACGTGCTTGGCGATCGATCGCCTATGAGCTGAAGTGCAACGGGTAGGAGTGAAGCAGCTCTTCAGGCACTCCGACCATTAACGGCGATCAAAATAATAATAATGTTAATCAGTACAACACGCGTTCAATACCAGACATTTTGATTTTCCAGCCACCCCCCAGTTTTCCCGTACTCCATCTAGATCGTATGTAGCCTATTTTCACCCCGCCCTCTGTAAATTCACCCGCCAGGACTTGTTGCGTTAACAGTACGCTGATGAGTTGGTTGAAGCGTCGTGCTATGATGGTATATGCTATTCGCGGTATAGTGAGCACTTTTGAAAGCCCTCTCATTTGGAATAATAGTCAATAAATATACTTTATTTCCGAGTGCGGTGGAATACATACACTGCGATTGTTACTTACGTGGCAATATTTACTTAAAAAGGGGGTTAAAGGATAAGAAATGGTTGAAAAAGGAAAAAGTAAGTAGGGCCTCAAAAGTGCTCACTTTACCGTGAACGGCCTATGGTTTTGTTTTCTATATTAAAATGTGCATATGAAAGTAAATGAAATGAANGTGCTCACTTTACCGTGAACGGCCTATGGTTTTGTTTTCTATATTAAAATGTGCATATGAAAGTAAATGAAATGAAGAATTTTGTGTTCCTATAGAAATATGGGCGTAGTTCTGTTTCTTATATACATATTAATTTATTCATAAAAATAATAAGTTACTAACATGCACGGTAATCTTCCAGTCAATGCCGGAAGCTGGAAACAAGCTTGAAGATAGTAGTACATATTAAATTTACATTCTGATTAAAATATAAAGTCCTTTATGTTTAGAATCGAAACTCAATTCTTAATTGAACTGCTGTTGACATATGTATCCAAAAGTGTAAATGTTTTAAAATGCTATCCGTAAGAAGCCACCAACTAAGAAGTGATGAAAAGGTTCTGATTAAAACGTTATGTGCTGAAGCTCTCCAAGCCACGTGGCGACCTACACAAGCAGACATTTTAACAATGTGGAGATATCAGTGACTTCTGGCGTCGCAGAATTGTACCAATGGCACTGCTCCAACACCAACACGCTCCCTCTATTAAATTATGCGATCTCGTGAGGACGAAAGGCAAACGCAAGCCTTATTACCATAAAATAACTGGCATAGCGGTGCATGTACGTTCACTCTACTATGCTTCATTCATGGTTACTTCCAGCTTTTCTGAAACCCTGCTTAGGTTTTGTTTTCAAGCTTTTTCGTCCGTCACGTGCAAACAAAGCTTAAACCAGGTCTAGAAAATCACACCAAAGGGACAACGCACCGCATTCGTGCGCACGTAGTTGCACGTAGTTGCACGTAGTTGCACGTAGTTGCACGTAGTTGCACGTAGTTCAATACTATTTTGCGTAAGAACTATTTCTTACAGGGAATTACCAATACACCAATTTTCTATCTGATTTTATTCATATTAATTATAAATGAAATATCATATCTAATCTATACATAGAATGTAAGTTAAAGTGTAATTAAACCAAAAATAATATACTTTTACGGTAAAAGAAGTATAAAACGCCTGTAATACATGGAATATTAAGGCAACAACCAGACGTCATAAATGGGTCATTTTTCAAAGGTTTGATTCAAAAAGTGTGACGATACCGCGAACAGACTATACAATCACCTTCAGCCTGGAACGTGTGAAACGTGCTAATTCCCACGCATATCCCGGGGTCCGGGCGTGGGCGTGTATCGGCGATAAGGCTGGCCTTCAGTGAACGAGGAACTGCGCAGCAAGCGCGAACACCGCCTTGCCGACAGTCTCCCGACTGAGACTGCTTATTTGGTATGGCAGGAGAAGTTAGGGTGGCTTCCGCCATTACACGGTGGGCGGAAACTCGCTGAAAATAGTCTCGTCCAAAACCTGCCCCAAAACTTTTTAGGTTGTGCTTGCTTAGAAGATTTTCACGCATTTGTTCCAGTTCCGTTTGTTCGTTTGCGTACTACGACATGAAAACAATTAAAACGGATGTTTTCAATAATGCAAATTTGGGTACTGTCATGATGGTAGTATTTACGAAGGCGCAGCACACGTTTTCTTGTACTACGACGATATAAAATGATAGGCCTCCCCACACAGAGTGTTGTATAGAGGCATTACAAAAAAAAACACCAGTTCAGTGCCTGCACTACTAAGAGGCAGCCGACACGTACGCATAAAAAAAAACCTTCCGCCAGACAACGCCTAAACGGAACTTGTGTGTTCCAGATAAGTTGGAATTATTTCTGGCAATTCATCAGCCATTCTCAGCGTCTACACTTAATTAATATTATTTCTGTATAAAATACGCATAGTCACATACAAATCACTATTAACAACAGCATACGTGGACTGAAAACTGTATAATAATGATCCATATTTTTAATCTTCTAAAAGCTTGTCTTAAGGAAGTTACATTAGCTGTATGCCTGATCGCGAGGTTAAAGAAAATTTGAACCCGCCCGTGCATTCACCAAAGCTAGACAATGTTCTCTATTGTGAATAAAAATGTGGGTAAAATTAATTTTCCCAAGTATTAATTTCCCTCCCAATTGTTTGATTGTCGAAATATATTATGGGTCCGGCTAACAGCCTAAACAATAAAATTTTGTGAGAAAATCACTAATGCGCATAGGCCTACTTTGCTCAGAGTGGGGAAAATTCTCACCTCGCCTATCCACACTGAGCGAGTAAAAAAAAGCACTATGTTTTTTGTCTACATAAGGAACAAACAAAAAAAAAGACTGCAATGTCACGCTATTCTTATGCACTTAGGTGACTGCTCCGACATCTGTGGACAACTCGGAACTTCAAGGAAGAAAGGAGACGAAGTAATTACTACAAGCAGTCAAGGCACTGGAGAGGTGAAGAACCCAGCAGCCCGGGCGCTGCTATGCACACACCCTTACGTGGAGTCATTGCGGGTTGCCTACAGCACAACTCCCAGGCGCTGCGAAAGTGTGAGCATTGACAGGGTAGTTGACACAGGGAAGTTGAGTGGCTCTTCCAAATAGGGAAATAACTTCTCCCACAGTATGCGATTAATAAACGAAAAGCTGCAGGTATGTACATAGGATGCTTCATCTCATCACGCACTTGCCATCTCGCAAAAAAAAAAAACTGGCTCTCAACATTTGATATTCTACATCGAACATGCAAGAGTGCACAGAGCTTCAATCGATGCCTCTATATCCCATCGCANTCTCAACATTTGATATTCTACATCGAACATGCAAGAGTGCACAGAGCTTCAATCGATGCCTCTATATCCCATCGCATCATTCCGTATTTCAGCCCCACGCATTGTGGATATTTTCCCCAAAACGTGGCCAAAAATACTAAAACCAAATTTTCTAACATTAAAGTTCTGACAATGGGTTTCCGGAAGTCGTTTAGTGAGAATTTAGTGTTAAAATTAGTAACTTAAAAGCTGTTCAAAGGTGTGTCAGGGTACAGAAATAAAATAAAATTTCTAGAACTGAAAAGTTAGTGTGCGTTTTCGATTCCGCCAATGAATACAGAAAAAATTAACCACACGAAGATAAGTAAACCCATAATATGACATATAGAGCTAAGAGCTTAAAAAACAGATACGAGTAAAAAACATCCAAAATACAAATACAAAATTACAATATCTGAATGACGAGCACACGTCAGGTACATATACAGAATATTTTAAAACTTCGACTGCAAGTTAATCAAGAAAAAAGGTGAAAACATATGTATGGCCTATAGTCTAATGTGAATCCTAAGCGTGGTAGGTATCTTTGAAGTCGCGCCTGAAGAACCAGCTTATTGCAACTGCTGGAGATGGACCACCTAGTATCTGGATAATGTAGAAAGTTAATTGTAAAATGCGGGTTAGTACTGCATCTTTAAAATTTCAAAGTACGCTACAGCGTCATGGCGATTAAGTCGAAATAAAGGTAGAAACCGTGAATATTTCCATTAAATAATTTGATGACAGACAGGTGTTGTGTTTACAAATCTTTGTTTAATTACATATTATCCATATACACAATGTTCCATCTTAAAAATTATCTCCAATATTTGTAATAAACTAGTGTTTCAGGTCGAATTTCAAAGATATGTGCCGCCCTTACGATTCACTTTAGACCATTAGTCGTATATATGTTTTCTCGTTTTGTTGTTATTAACCCAGAATCTATGTTTGTCGGACTAATTTAGAAACACTCTTATAGTGAGCATTATGCACTACTTGCATAATTAATAAATTTTGATTGGAATCGCATTGCTAGAATCCTCAGTTGTTTCTGATCGACAAGGGTTTGGACAGGACAAATATTTTGGCATCTGGCGAAAGTTGTTTCATTCTCTTCTGCAGGGGCTTTCTTATACTACTAAGTATCGGATCTGAAAAGAGAAGTAACCAACTTAAAAACGTCTTCCATCGCATTTATTATTGAACATTTCCTCGAAAATTCTTCACGATATTCCTTCATATCCGTATTCCGAACCTCTTGAGCATCTTTAGATAAATTCCCAAACGGCAACAATGCGAAAGATATTAGCTTGGGGGCGTGAAATAATACTGTATGCATTGCCGTCATGGTCTACCACGGATATTTTTCGACATATATATANTTAGCTTGGGGGCGTGAAATAATACTGTATGCATTGCCGTCATGGTCTACCACGGATATTTTTCGACATATATATACTTGCATTCTGAAGAGAATAATCTTGATAACTGTTGCTTGAAAAAAAAGACCCGGAATATTTTAATAACATATTTATATGCATCCGTAATTTATGCAGACGCCTCCGATTTCTAATAAAAGGTAGATCAGTATTTTTTATCATTTGTTCTTCGGTACCCACATATGCAGTGTGGACACCCGAAATAAAAGAAGAGATTCATTAATTCATTTCTTTTGTTGTGCTATTTAGATTAATTATAATTCTTGGCCGTGGATTTACTNTTAGCTTGGGGGCGTGAAATAATACTGTATGCATTGCCGTCATGGTCTACCACGGATATTTTTCGACATATATATATACTTGCATTCTGAAGAGAATAATCTTGATAACTGTTGCTTGAAAAAAAAAAGACCTGGAATATTTTAATAACATATTTATATGCATCCGTAATTTATGCAGACGCCTCCGATTTCTAATAAAAGGTAGATCAGTATTTTTTATCATTTGTTCTTCGGTACCCACATATGCAGTGTGGACACCCGAAATCAAAGAAGAGATTCATTAATTCATTTCTTTTGTTGTGCTATTTAGATTAATTATAATTCTTGGCCGTGGATTTACTNAAAAGAAGAGATTCATTAATTCATTTCTTTTGTTGTGCTATTTAGATTAATTATAATTCTTGGCCGTGGATTTACTCCACATAAGTAGCAATGCAACAAAGATTATGCCGACGACACTGCGTTCCACACGTTACCAAACCATGGTAAACAGCATTTTGTAAGTGGTAAAACCTCCTTCCCAAGTACTCTTGCCAGCGGAGCAAGTGAAACTGATTGCCATTTTCTCTAACTCAGAAATAATTTTCGAGAGAGGAGGCCTTACGCTATCGCGTATTGTTACAGCGCAACCCCGTTGCTCGGACAACTGTTTCTCTAGATGTTGCAGATTAGTTCTTACGCATTTAGTTAAGAAGTCCTTCAGAAACATGAACAATTCCTTATTAGTAAACTGTATGTCAGTTCATCGCCTGATCCTGGAATAAAATATTTACATGACGATATACGAAAAATGATCATACTCAAAGGGTAGCATATATCAGAACCTCATTCTTGCACATCCGTGATACCAAAAGAAACAAAGCACAATATCGAAATTTAAGCGAACAATGTGAAATGCAACACTAAAAAACTCCGTGAAATACGAGAAAATATTTTCAAGATATTGGGATTTCAAAATATTTATCATCATTTAACATACGGCATAATATCTACTCCATACCTCTAAAGATTGCATCCATTTTTCAAAACTCAAATATCACACATTTTACGAAAAGTATGTGTACTTCAGTGTAGCGTGGTATTTGGCTTAAACACGCCGAGTTATTTTGAAAATATGAAGTAAAACCTCAGGTATTGGGAATTTTCCATTGCATTCAACGGTTTACCACGCACGGGTTATGTGTTATTAATAATACCTCATCAGCAGTTTGGCCAGTGATTTAAATTGCAAATTTGAATTTTGGCCAGGTTTTAGAAGAAATCCCCCAGTGTGCGACGTTACGAATCACGTGTTTCCAAGAGACACTGTATATACCGCGTAATAAAGAAATGCATGCGAAAGTGGGAACGTAGGTCTATGCGAAAGTGACGCACATCACTTCTATTCACACACGGAAGTACACATCGAGGCGGATTACTTNGGAACGTAGGTCTATGCGAAAGTGACGCACATCACTTCTATTCACACACGGAAGTACACATCGAGGCGGATTACTTAAAAAAAAAAATCTTGATTAGCTCATGATTAACAGCATGGCGCAAAATTTCCGGTCGCCATAGGTGGCTAAATATTGAGGGCTGGCGATTATAAAACACAGCGAACATTTGATTTAACAGACTACATGGGGGTGGTCTGTTCGTTATTGCCTATCGTCTGGTATTACATAGTGAAATGCATACAAGTGCTTGGTTAGTAGAAGCAAGCATGACAAACCAGCATAATGATACATACATCATGTAATTTTCAGCTTTGTAACAAAGTACTGTCTAATTATTATTTTTAACAGATATAAACAGAGAACGCGCCTTCCTATTTCAGCACATTAGCGCGCTCGGCGATGGACGAAGCATTTTCAGAGTCCCGAATATAAAACAGCTGCGACCAAAAGTTTTAGTCTGGGTCACGTCTTCAGACTTTAAATTTAATGCCGTGATTAACAGTGTGTCCAGTTACGCTATGCAAACAGAAAATCTCACCGTCGACATCTTTCCGTAATACACTGCGCTATTTACACATCCAGGTTCTCATGATTTCTATAAAATGGCATCCTCGAAAAGCATTTCTCCAAGGAAGCATTTCCCTCCTCTCTTTTT